>SJYC01125588.1:0-21073 GCA_006408675.1 Madoqua kirkii
GCAGAGGAACCAGAGATCAAATTGCCAACATCCACTGGATCATCAAAAAAGCAAGAGAGTTCCAGAAAAACATCTACTTCTGTTTTATTGACTATGCCAAAGCCTTTGACTGGGTGGATCACAACAAACTGTGGAAAATGCTTAAAGAGATGGGAATACCAGACCACCTGACCTGCTTCTTGAGAAATCTGAACACAGGTCAGTAAGCAAGTTAGAACTGGACATGGAACAACAGACTGATCCCAAATCGGGAAAGGAGTGCATCAAGGCTGTATAATGCCACCCTGCTTATTTAACTTATATGTAGAGTACATCATGAGAAATGCTGGGCTGGAGGAAGCACAAGCTGGAATCAAGATTCCAGAAAAAATATCAATAACCTCAGATATGCAAATGACACCACCCTTAAAGAGCCTCTTCATGAAAGTGAAAGAGGATAGTGAAAAAGCTGGCTTAAAACTCAAAATTCAGAAAAATAAGATTATGGTATCTGGTCCCATCACTCTGTGGCAAACAGACGGGGAGATAATGGAAAACAGTGACAGACTTCATTTTCTTAGGCTCAAAATCACTACAGATGTTGACTGCAGCCATGAAATTAAAAGACACTTGCTTCTTGGAAGAAAAGTTATGACCAACCTAGACAGCATATTAAAAAGCAGAGACATTACTTTGCCAACAAAGGTCCATCTAGTCAAAGCTATGGTTTTTCCAGTAGTCACGTTGAGTCATGTTGAGACTATACAGAAAGCTGAGTGCTGAAGAATTAATACTTTTGAGCTGTGGTGTTGCAGAAGACTCTTGAGAGCCCCTTGGACTGCAAGGAGTCCATCTGAAAGGAAATCAATCTTGAATGTTCTTTGGAAGGACTGATGTTGAAGCTGAAACTCCAATACTTTGGCCACTTGATGCAAAGAACTGACTCATTGGAAAAGACCCTGATGCTGGGAAGGATTGAGGGTGGGAGTGGGAGAGGACAGAGGATGAAATGGTTGGATGGTATCACCAACTCAATGGATATGAGTTTGAGTAAACCCCAGGAGTTGGTGATAGACAGGGAGGCCTGGTATGCTGCTGTCCATGGGGTCACAAAGAGTCAAACATGACTGAGCAACTGAACTGAACTGATGGGGGTACAAGTTTAAAGTCACTATTTCCCATATTGGATAACCAATTGTCTCAGAATCATTTACTGAAAAATTCATTCTTTTCCCCACTTATTTGCAATCTCACCTTTCTCTTATCAAGTTGTCAAATATGTAAGGGTCTGCATCTGGGCTCTCTTTTCTGTTCCACTGGCCTATCCCTGTGCCAATATCACATCTTAATTACTGTAACTTTCTATCTTATACTTTAAGAATGCTTTGACTAATCTTGGGCCTTTGCACTTCCATATAAATTTTGGAATCAGCTTATCAAATTCCATACAAAATTTTGTTGGGGTTTCTATGTCAGACTGATTTGAATAGATAGGAAGACTGAGGGAAAACAAATGCCTTTACAATATTGGATCTTTTAATTTATGACCATAATAAAAAATCTCATTTTTAAAATTTATTGTTCTTTAATGCCTCATTGAAAATAATGCTTCAGAATTTTTCTCATAAGTCTCCCACATCTCATTAGATCTATACTCAAATGCTTCATATACTTGTTTGCTATTACAATTGATGACATTTTGTTATCTCCAGCTTCTAATTCTCTGTTGTTGATATACAGATGCCACCCCTTGGTGGCTCAGATGGTAAAGAATCTGCCTGCGAGACCTAGGTTCAATCCCTGGGTTGGAAAAATCCCCTGGAGAAGGAAATGGCTACCCACTCCAGTACTCTTGCCTCAAGAATCCCATGGACAGAGGAGCCTGGCAGGCTACAGTCCATATGCAAATTTAAATTTGATTTTGTATCAAGCATCCTGCTAAATGTTATTTGTAACTCATCTGTAAATTCTCTTGGATATCTCTGAACATAATCATAGCTACAAACAGAAGACAGTTGTCTCTCCCTTTCATCTTATATCTTTGCTTCTACCTATCTGCCTTGCTACTTAAGACTTCGAGCACAATATTTAATAAAAACAATGACAACAGGCATCCTTGTCATGTTTCCCTATCTCAAAAGGAAAGTTTTCAACTTTTAAATGTTAAGTGTGATGTCTCCTGTATAGCTTTTGTAGGCATTCCATCTGGTTAAAAAAGGTCCTTTCTTGGTTAGGTGGACAAGATTGTGAATGATCAATCTATTAAGATGATCACATAATTTTTTCTCTTTTGTCACGTAACATGGTTGACTATATAAACTAATTTTAACATTAAATCAATCCTGCTTTCCGGGGATAACTTAGTTATGGTATATCCTAAATTAGTTCTGGTATTTTAAGATTTGCATCTGTAACCTATGTGCAGGGTAGGGAGAGAAATTCAGACACAGAGAACAGACTTATGGACACAGTGGAGGAAGGAGAGGGTGGGACGAGTTGAGAGTAAAACTGAAATATATACATTCAGTTCAGTTCAGCTGCTCAGTCGTGTCTGACTCTTTGCGACCCCATGGACTGCAGCACGCCAGGCCTCCCTGTCCATCACCAACTCCCAGAGTTCACTCAAACTCAGTCCATTGAGTCGGTGATGCCATCCAGCCATCTCACCCTCTGTCATCCCCTTCTCTTCCTACCTTCAATCTTTCCCAGCATCAGGGTCTTTTCAAATGAGTTAGCTCTTCACATCAGGTGGCCAAAGTATTGGAGTTTCAGCTTCAACATCAGTCCTTCCAATGAACAGTCAGGACTGATTTCCTTTAGGATATACATTACCATGTGTAAAATAGATAGCTAATGGGAAGTTGCTATATAGCACAGGGAGCTCAGTCTAGTGCTTTGTGACAAACCAGAGGGGTGTCAGATGGGGTGAGAGGTAGGAGGGAGGTTCAAGAGGGAGGGAACATATGTATACCTATGGCTGATTCATGTTGATGTATGGTAGAAACCAACCAACACTGTAAAGCAATTATCCTCCAATTAAAAATAAGTTTAAAAATAAAAAAATTTTTTAAATCTGCATTTGTTATATGTCATTATAATTAACTGTCCTTGTCATGATTTATCTTCAAGATGGTACTCTCTGTTATTTTTTATAGTCACTAAGTCATGTCCAACTCTTTTGTAATCCCCATGGGATTTCCCAGGCAAGAATACTGAAGTAAGTTGCCATTTCTTTCTCCAGGGGATCTATGGTACTAGTTTCTTTCATTAAATGAGCTAGGATTTTTTCTTCATTTTCAGTTTCCTGAAGATCAGGAATAGCTGATGTTCAAGGCCAAAGTTATTTCTTTTATGATTTTTGATAGAACTCAGTAGTAGTGAAGTTATTTGGGCTGTATGGAAAGATTTTTCACTACATATTTAATTTTATAATTTATATACATTATAAGATTACTGAGATTTTCCATTTATATTCAAGTCTATTTTAGGGAGTTATATATTTTAAGAATTTGTCTACTTAAAACTATCTTTACATTCAAAGAATAGTTATCCGTACTATTTTTATCTTTTACTGCCTGCCACATCTACAATGATACCCTCTCTTTTCATTACTGATATTGGTTTTCTACGATCTTTTCTTTCTTAATATCACCACAAGTACATCAAAGAACAAACTTTTGGATCTGTTGTATATTTGTTTTTTATTTCATTCTTTTTTTGTTTTTATCGTTAGCTTCATTACTTTTTTTTTTTTTTAACATTCTTTGAGTTTATTTTGCTATTCTTTTGCTAACTTCCCAAAAGAAATGTTTACTTCATTTATTTTTTGCCTTTCTTTTTTTCTAAGGTAAGCATTTAAGGACATGTATTTGCTATAAAATATAATATTGTTTTAGCTTACCTTACAAATTTTGATGTGTAACATTTCTATCTTTTAGTCCAAAATATTTTGCAATTACTATTGTGATTTCTGCTTCTACTGCCAGGTTAAACAGAAATGTGTATCTTAATTTGAAAGGTTTTTAAAAACTTTTTAAAAAGCCAATTGTTTTGTGGCTTGATAACCTGATTTTCCAGGTGGCGCTAGTGGTAAAGAATCTGTCTGCCAATGCAGGAGACATGAGGCAGGTTTGATCCCTGGGTCTGAAGATCCCCTAGAGGAGGAAATGGCATCCCACTCCAGTATTCCTGACTGCAAAATTCCATGAGAGGAGCCTGGAGGGCTACAGTCTGTGGGGCCACAAAGTGTTGGACATGACTGAGAAACTAAGCACACACGCACACACACACACAACTTGATTTCAGGTCTCTGAAATTTGTTCATACCTATAATATCAAACATGGTAGAAAAATATTTTTTGTTTTGTTTCACAAACATTTGAAAGTTGCTATTTTCAAAGTGATTAGATACACAGCTCTATAAAAGCATTAGGTGAAATTTGTTAAATGTGTTGTTCCAATCTTCCAAACATCCTTGCAGATATTTCTTTCCTCTACTTTTATCAATTACTGAGAGATGTATATTAAAATCTCCCATTACTATGGTAGATTTAACAATTCTACTTGCAGTTCTGACAGGTTTTGCTTTATACATTTTTTTTAATGGTAGAACAGGTTGTTATAAATGAATCCCTTTACTTTCTGCTCACCTTAAATACCAAGAGCAAAATCAGTTTCTGTATGATAGTTTTCACTAAATCTGTTTCCTATCTTCAAATTTACCTATTTCATAGTAGAGACTGAACTTACTAAAACATCTTAAAAAGCAAGTTATTGGTCTTTTTTCTTTAAGAGAAAAACAATCAAATTTATTACCAGGGGCATCATGCACATCCATCTGAGTAGTCAGTGATGGCTAACTCAAAAGGGGTGGTTAAGACTTGAGCTTATATACATCTTAACAAAATAACAATAAGTGACAAGACAAAGGAAAAGGACTTTAAGTTTCTAGAGCAGCAAATTGGGGAACTAGTGGAAGATAAGAGTGAGTTAGCAAAAGTTTGCTTCCCTGTTGGTGTTACTGGTAAAGAACCTGCCTGCCAATGCAGGAGACATGAGACGCAGGTTCAATTCCTGGGTCGGGAAGATCCCCTGGAGGAAGGAATGGCAACATGGTCCAGTATCTTTGCCTGGATAATCCCAAGGACAGAGGAGTCTAGGAGGCTACAGTCCACGGGACTGCACAGAGTAGGAAATGACTGAAGCGACTGAGCACACAGCACGAGAAAGGTTTCCTACATAGATCTCACTGGTGCCCATCTCTAGGCTGATTAGTGTCTAGAGTTGACTCTGGTGATTAATTTCTGTCCTCCTGGTAGAGAAGGGAAGGGGGATGCCTTGGTGAGTCATTCTGAAAGCTAACTTATATTCTAAGCTACAGTTTTCTATTACTATCAGCTTAAAAAGGAAGATACTAAATTTCTCAATTGTTATTCGTTAAACAGCTCATCCATTTAAGAAGGAAAAAAAGGCTTATCAATAAGTATCAAGTTCTCAAAGGACTCATCAATTCTTACTATTATTACCTAATGTATTTCAGGCATTGTTTTCAAACACTAATGTAATCTCCACAACATACATACAAAGTGGTTGTTATTATTATCTCTATAGTTTTTAACAGAAGCAATAAATAACAGAAACCTGAGGACTAAGACTAATCAATACCAAATGGCAAACAAATATTGTTGTCAAAGGATTGTTTTCACCAAGATGAATATCTCAATGTGAAAGCCCCACAGGCAAGAACAGTTTCATTTAAGTACCTTGTACTTCTGCCTCAGTTCTTCCGTGTCTCTTTTTCGACTTCTAGGACACGGCGCCGTTCGGTAGCATCTTCAGCATAATCAAGCTTAACAAAAATAGATACAATTAGACTTAATTGCCATAGTACTCCCATCTAGCCATAAAAAAGACATTTACACAACTACAGTACTATTTGAAAATATGTAATTTGCTCAACTACCTCTTGCTTTATTGTCACACCACAGAGAAAAAAACATATAAAATAGTTCATTAATCCTTTCATGCTGGTGGTTCCCAACAGGCATAGTTGATGATAACAGACTTTACTTCAGTGTTCAAATGACAAAGATTTAGCAGTAAATGGAGCATAATATTTCAAGCAATGAAAAGAAGGTATCATAGAGGAGAGCAGTACACAGCTTTATTGTTGTTCAGTCACTAAGTATTGTCCAGCTCTCTGCAACCCCAAGAACTGCAGCAAGTCAGGCTTCCTTGTCCTTCACTATCTCCTAGAGTTTGCTCTAACTCATGTCCATTGAGTTGATGATGTCATCCAACCATTTCATCCTCTGTCGCCCCCTTCTCCCTTTGCCCTCAATCTTTCTCAGTATCAGGATCTTTTCCAATGAGGTGGCTCTTCACATCAGGTAGCCAAAGTATTGGAGCTTCAGCATCAGTTCTTCCAATGAATATTCAGGGTTGATATCCTTTAGGACTGGCTGGTTTGATCTCCGTGCTGTTCAAGGGACTCTCAAGAGTCTAGTAACACAGTTGGAAAGCATCAGTTCTTCAGCGTGCAGCCTTTTTCATGGTCCAACTCTCACATCTGTACATGACTACAGGAAAAACTATAGCTTTGACTACATGAACCTTTGTTGGCAAAGTGATGTCTCTTCTTTTTAATATGCTGTTTAGGTTTGTCATAGCTTCCTTTTCAAGGAGCAAGCATCTCTTAACTTCATGGCTGCAGTCACCATCTGATGAAAATAAAATCTGCTGCTCTTTCCATTTTTACCCCATCTATTTGCCATGAAGTGATGGGACCGGATGCCATGATCTTAGTTTTTTTAATGTGAGTTTTAAGCCAGCCTTTTCACTCTCCTCTTTCACCTTCATCAAAAGACTCTTTAGTTCCTCTTTGCTTTCTGCCCTTAGAGTGGTATCATCTGCATATCTGAGGTTGTTGACATGGCTCTGTAGGGGCAAAGCTTCTACCACAAAAACTATTTTAAGATTTGAGCTACAGAGCCTACTGAAATGAGCCTAGAGGCCTGAGTTTAAGTCTGATTTTATCTTGTGGCATAATGCTGGGGCAATCACTCAACTTCTTTATAAAAGGGGCATTATTTGCCACCTACCTACCTCAAAGATAGCACTAAATGAGAATATATAAGTTTTTAAATTTTCCATCACAAATATTAATATTACACCTGAATTTTGGAATTAGTATCCGTTTTAAATACCCCATAAAACAAGTCAACCAATGAGATCAATTTACCTCCATTTCCATGCGACCCATGCCCATGACATCATATTTGACAACGATTGGAATGGGATCTGTTCTCCCTGTAAAAGGAACATATAATCAAGGTGAGATGTAAGGCTAAGCCAACAGCTCGCTTTCACATTGGGTTTGGGTGGTTAGAGATCTTGCCTTGGAGTGCAGAGACCAGAAAGCTACAGTGAACCAAACACAAGCCATTCTCACAGCTTACAACCAAACCTACCTCTCCAGCTTAAGCCCAACTAACCACCTTGGCTGACCTTCCAGTTGGGGATGATTCCAGATTACTAAAGCAAAATTAAATAAGTAATGCAAAGCATTTCTAAGCAATGGCACCAGGAAGTTTAAAATCAAGAACACTAGAAATTCCTTTGACTCCCAAATAACTTTCCATCAAGAATCACTTCACTCTTACTGTTCACTGACATTTTCCCACACACACTTTTAAAACTGGTAATAAATATGTCAACTGACAGGTTTAAATCGGAAGAGCACAGTTTCAAATATGACACAGGAAAATTCAATAACTACAACTCAGTGTGTTTAATATTTCTTTCTTTGTATTCAAAAGGTGCTTTACAATTAAATGAAGGGGTGAAAATAATTAAAAGAAAAGCAACAGTTAGTTGCCCTGAGGGAAGAACAGTTTTACTTTTAAACTGGTGCTCTAAGGTCCCATTTTCCAGAGTGGATTTAACACTGACTGTGGCAATCAGTAAGCTGTGAAAAGGACTAGTTGCGAAGAAAATTGACTTAAACTAATTGATCTATGCTGGAGATTTTTTAAAATGTATATTTAATCCACTCATAACCAGCCAAACAAAGCAAAATGGGGCAGACAAGCACTTTACTACCACAGCTGTTTTACATCACAACTTGCGCTGTTTATTGTGATGTAAGCCCACTGAAAAGAGGACTTACCTTATCCGTTGTATACCTTTAGTGAAAAAACACAATGTTTACTTCCCTCATCATTTCACTCAGGCTGGTGTAAACAATTTTTTAAATTAATTTATTTTTTGTTGTTGTTATACACACATATATATTATACCTTTGGGCTAAAGTTGAGTTTTGTCAGGCTAAATCTGAGATATGACCAAAACTGAATTTGGGGGGTTAAAAAAAAAAAGCAATAAATGCCCGCCCATGACTAGGATTAGTCTCGGAGGGGGGAAAAACTGTTTCCAAAGTGACCAGCAACCACTTGAATCTAGTTGCTCTGTATTTGTGAGATTGATTTTTGTTTCAAAAAGAAATGAAAAACAAATTCTGAAGTTTAATTACTTATCACCAATCTCCCATTATTGCTTTTAAACAATAAGAAGCTAACCAAGAATAATTATCACATAAAAAAATTTAATAAAGAACATCTCACACCAGAAAAGAGAACAAAGTTGTAAAACATAGCCTTGTTTTAGATACTATCAAAAACTGCCAGTTAAACAAAATAAAAATGCATTACTACCTTCTGCCCAATGGTATAATAAATAAGCAGTGACTGCAATCTTCAGCAAAAGGACCAAATTAAGACAAGTTATAAAAATGACTTCCTAGGTGCAATATCACTTTCATAACGTCTCAATCAGGGATTTACTGGTAAAAACCAATGGTCCAATGAAAGAATTGGAAAGAAATGTCAAAGTTTTTTTTTTTTGTTTTGATATCTTTTTTGATCTGTCAGAATTTGCTTTGTTAAGAATCAAGAAAATTTTGGTAGAAATTCATTACCTCTGTAAACCCCTGTTATAAACTCTGCATCAGTACTTTTGCCTTCTAAGGCAGTCAAAGTTTGTTTTATTTATAAATTGCAGTAGCAAGTGCTAGTGCCCATTATATTGTGGGGAAATCAAGTTTTTACAGTATTAGAATTTAATGTTTTAACTGATTTTTTTTTTTTTGCAATTCTAACACAAACAGATACATCCTTTCTTAACATTACCCTTTAATGAACAAGGATCAGACAAGTTGCATAAGGAAAGGAAAGGAAAATGAAAAAGACCAAGCAGAAGGATGAAGGCTACAACAGAGAAAGTAAGCCTAACATATTGGTGCACTGATGACAAAGGAGTAATTCAGTCTGAAAATAAAAAATTACCACTGCTAAGTTTACCATCACCACAACAAGTCCAGGATCATAATGCTGTAAAAAAGAAACACCATTTGTAGGCAGAAACCATTAGGGTAGGAAACAGGCCTTCTAGCAGGCAGACAGGATTGGGTAAAGTAACAAATTGGGCTTTGTCCCTCCCCCAATTTCAGCTGGGGATGCAGGAAGGACACTTTGAGCTACTGCAGTTGTTTTCATACCAGTTGGATCATGGTGTGAGACTTTTGTACTGCTACTTGAGAACACACATGAACAACCTCTTCTAAAACAAAAGTAGAGGTTGGGGGAAGGTGGGAGAAAGTGAGACAACTATCTCTCGCTTCCAATCTCTCATTTAACTACTCATTCTGTTCAAATCAGTACTCAAGGCCCAAGGTGGGACTTGTTTCTTAAGGAAATAACATCAAAGACAGATCATCAAGTGATTATCAAGTCATTGGCTGCACTAAAAGAACTCTAAGAGGACTGTCTCCTAGAGGGGATCATCAAGACCTCACTATAATAAATAAAAGGTTTGGAAAATAACCTTAGATTTTCAGTGCCTGGAAAACACGCACATTTGAGTTCTGTTATGAAAGAATACAACTTTTGTGGTAGACTTCCTCAGAACTCTGTTTCCTTTTAATGAAGTCTCCCCAAGTCCACCAACATCTTTCTTTCTGCACACAATAAAGCCAAACTTTGAAGAACACCAGGAACTCCAGAGAAACTGGCATCAAAAGGCCTGTCACATTTACAATTAATTAGCCCACTCAGGAAACAGTCTGGCTTTAAAAACAATCTAAAGGTAACATTGCTGCCTCTGCCAAGTAGTAATTTTTTCCCATTATTAGAAGTTCCAGACCAAGGAAAAATCCCACTGGGAAAAGACACTGAAGAATACATATATGAAGAAGCTGCAGCATTAAAAAAAAACAACAACAACCCTCATTTATTCATTTGTGATCAATGAGAAATCCTATTATAAAGAACACTACTGTGGAATACCTGAGTAACAACCTATAGTGATGACTTTCTAATGGTAAGTAGCAAAAGGATGCTTGCTAACATAATAATACCCTAGAAATCTCAACTTCCTTTTGATACAAATTGAACTAAATTCAGTTTCTCTTATTTCTTGGTTTCTCTTAACAGGGACAAATATTTCTTAAAATTCATTAAAATGAGAACATTTTGTTGTTTATTTCATTTCAGAGGAGGCAACTTCAACCAGAACACTAAATACTTTTCTTAGAAGAAATTGTCCTCTTCAGCCAAAGATCTATATATAGATACTCTGACTGTGATCTAGCTGACGGGACAAGGGTGGGAAAAAAAAATACTACTTATAGAAAATTCCACTATCAATGTATTCATGTGAGGGGAAAAATTGATATTCATATTTTCTAAATAAAAACTTTAAATATATATATACAAGTATTGAATCATTATGCTGTATATCTGAAACCAAAATAATATTCTATATCAACTGCATCTCAATAAAATTTTTTTTAAAGAGATGGAAAAAACTTTTAATGAGGCTTCACTGACCAACTGGTACTATATACTCTGTATGTTAGAAGGCAGGCTTACTTCTACAATGACACATGTGCTAAAATACTCATGTACACATGTCTTACTAAAATGTAAAGATATTATAACTTATCTTAACTCAAGAGAGAATAGGGCCAAATATGAAAATTCGCTGATTGCTTATAGCCACAGTTTCTGAGAATGAGCCCTTCCATTAATCAGTTTCGATTTTGAAACACTTTGCTGCTAAGTCACTTCAGTCGTGTCCGACTCTGTGCAACCCCAGAGACGGCAGTCCACCAGGTCCCCCGTCCCTGGGATTCTCCAGGCAAGAACACTAGAGTGGGCTGCCATTTCCTTCTCCAGTGCATGAAAGTGAAAAGTGAAAGTCAAGTCGCTCAGTCACGTCCGACTCTTAGCGACCCCACGGACTGCAGCCTACCAGGCTCCTCCATCCATGGGATTTTCCAGGCAAGAGTACTGGAGTGGGTTGCCATTGCCTTCTCCATTGAAACACTTTAGGATACTCCAGTCTACAAAACTGGCCCAAAGAACTGGACTGTAGAGAAATTATTATTATCTTTTTAAAACAAGCTCCAGGAAAACAACTGGGGACAAAATATTGAAGAACCACCATAATCTGGTAAACAGCACATTTCAGAAACAGAAGACACATGACTTCTCCATAGAAACAAATTAGAAATGAAGAAGCTTCCAAAGTGATTAAAAGTTTTTGGGTAGTCAGCAGATAACACCACAATTTACCTCTGCTGCCTGTTCCTTTGCTGAGATTCATCCAACAACAAATAATTATTGAATTGCTTCTAAATACCAAGCACTACTGGAAGGCTTTGGGCATATTTTTGTGACAGTAATTTAAAAAAAGTCCTATACCTCATGAATTATCTATAATTAGGTAAAATAATACTACCAATGTAAACTTCTGGCACGAGGGAGTAGAAAATAACATTTGTGGACCCAATGCATGTATAGTTCAAAAAGCTTTAAAATGTCTAACATCTTTCAAAGAAGTCTAAAACTGCTTTTAAAGACTGACTCTAATAAGGCACAAGTAAATCTAAAAGCCATCAAAACAGTCACAAATTTTACATCCAAAAGGCCACTAAATTGATAAAAGCCAAGAATCTGATCTGACATCTTAAATTTATTTCTTACTTTAAGCAACTCAAATATATATGTGAAAATCAAGAATAACACAAAATTAGGATGGTGATTGTTCTCTGATTTGTAAAACTACTCAAAATAAGACTCTATAATAAGCTATGTTATACTGAAGTCGCTCTGTCGTGTCCAACTCTTTGCGGCCCCATGGACTATAGCCTACCAGGCTCCTCTGTCCATGGGATTTTCCAGGCAATAGTCCTGGAGTGGATTGCCATTCCCTTTTCCAGGGGATCTTTCCAACCCAGGGATCGAACCCAGGTCTCCCGCATTGTAGACAGACGCTTTACCCTCTGAGCTACCAGGGAAGTCATTATGTTAGTGTGTTTAAATATAATTTCATTCATTTAATAAAACAGTGATTACATATAACTTTCAGAAATACTTCCTGGGTAAAAAGTGGTAAATATACTTCCAAACCAAAGCTTTACTTCTGCAAATTTCTCCTTAAAATAACAGTCTTCAGTCGCATAAAAATAATGATTATTTTCAGCATCATTTAGTTATCTTTTTCTTAGTAAACATCAAGTATATTAATTATACCCTATGGCTTTTAAGTTTTGTTTTGTTTTTTAAAGAATTCCTACTCAAAATAGAATCCAAACTCTCTAGTGCTACAAAAACTAACTATATTCTTGCCACAGACTGTTTAATGATCTATACAACAACCAAGTTATTTTGATTTTCAGGCACAGGTTTGTTTGTTTTTTAAGGGCATAGAAGTTTAAAAAACTATGACCTAAAAATCCTTCCATCTTTCCAAAGAATCAGAGCTACTTTCTAGGACAAACTAGTTCAATTTTAATCATGTAATCTAATATATTAAGAAAAGGTTAGTTTTGTTTCTCTTGGTTAAGCATACATGTATTTATTTCATTGTCAGCTGACAGGGCCTCAAAACAACCCCCTGGTGGCTCAGTGGTAAAGAATCTGCCTGCTAATGCAGGAGACGCAGGCTTGATCCCTGGGTTAGGAAGATCTTCTGGAGAAGGAAATGGCAACCCACTCCAGTATTCTTGTCTGGAATATCCCATGGACAGAGAAGTTTGGTGGGGTACAATCACAAAAGAGTCAGACACGACTTAGTGGCTAAATATAGACAGTATAGAGTAGCTAGTCCTATGGTATTGTGTATTGTAATATCCAACAATCCAATGTTTTCTTAGAGTTGTATTCACTTACTATTAAGTTATTCCATAACTACATTCAGAATTTCTGAATATTCCAAGATCATTCTTAAACCTCAAAATGTTTTCCAGTTCCATTTTAAACTGCTCTTCCTTAATCCTACACCTCAAACCCTTCTCAAATCACCTTTATTTTCTTTCGATATTTTTCTAGGTAGTCCCTAACTACCTAGAGGTGGCTACAAAATCTCAGTTCTCTAGTAAGAGGTAACTTCTAAACACTTGTGTCACTGTGGACAACTAGCAGGTGAGTCTCTGCACCCTCTCCAGCAAAATGGAGTTATTATCTCCACTTTCAGGACTGGCATGTAGATCAAAACAGACAACAAATAGAAGATGCTTTGTAAACTCTAACATTTCACTATGATGCTGCTAAACACTGTTGTCTTAAGACCTCAGAAAATTAAAAAATCAATTTGTTCTTTCATTTCTCAAACTGGAATTTAAAAATACCTTAAAATTAAAAATACTCTAAGAAGCTGTGATAGATTCTAATGTTCTACCAGCAACCTGGTGATAATGAAACAGTTCTATTTACTGAAGGAGAAAATTATCATTTACCCCCAAATCCTTCCCATATTATCATTCCATTAACAAGAGTGACTACTGAATTTGAAAAAGCTATACAAATATTAAATCTAAGCCAAAAGAATGAAGTATACTTTAGCAAGACTTTCTCCAAATTAAAACAGATTACCTAAGAAATTTATCAGGTACAAATAATTTTCTTAGGTAAATTAAGCCTAAACAAAACAGAAAAACTTTAACACTGTCAAAATGCTTACTATTTTTACTATTACTGTCACCTGAGATATACACTAAAATCTATGTATGTGTACTGAATAGTAAGTTATTAACCCACTGTATGCCAAATTTGTAACAGATGAAGTCTACATGGAATGTAGAAGTAAACTGAGAAGTCAAATAAACTGAAATTACTGAAAAATCTCCCTTATTTCCTCTGGTGTCTCTTCTAAAAAGCCCAGAGATCCTAGGTTATCCATAGAAATTTTCTTTTCCAGTTCTAAAGTCTATGATTCCATACAACTTTGAAGGCATTTTTGTCCTTTTTTCAAATATTGGCTAACCAGTGAAATTTTATATTTTCAACTGTTTTCACCTGACTAGACTACTCTAATTACAATGAAATCATGATGATTATATACTAATTTATATACTGGTATATTTTATATACTAATTTTATATATTGCTAATTTTAAGTTTCTTGGACATGCCCTCTTGTAAGAAGTATGAGAAACCAGTTTCCATGCAAACTAGTTTCAGTTTAATCATGCAAACTAATCTAGGGCACGAAGTCCATAAATAATAATGTAGGAAACAGTGTAAATCAGGATAAAGATAAGATTATAAGAAAAATAAACAGCATTATACTAAATCAGACTAAAAATCACTAATCTATTTTGGATGAGCAAAAGAACCAACTGTCTACCTCTACTTGCCACAGTGAAGGTAATATTCTCAGAAGCTTATTTTATTCATATGCCCTAAAGCAAATTACTTGGGGAGTTTATGTAAAATGTAATTTCCTGAACCCCATGGCAGACCTGCTGAGTTGTACTGGTTGGGAATTTACATCTTTAACAAGCACCCAAAGTGATTCTGCTGTTCACTAAAGCTTAAGTATCACCAGTCTAATGGGAAAGGTACTAGAGTAGAGGTCAGAAGATTTATGTTATAAACACAGCTACTGTCCTCAGCAGTTTGACCATGGATAAATACAAGTTTCTCAATCTATTTAAAGTGGCATTATCTCCCACCCTACTATTAGAGAGGAATATGAGATAAGATACAGGTATAGAGCTTATATGCCATCATGTTTAATTCCCCAAACAGTTCTAAAATCTTTGAAAGATTTGAGCATAGTAAGGAAAGGTCACACCACTAACTGATTGCAGACCTTGAATTTAAACCCAGGTCAAATTTCAAATGAGGTCATAAAGTAGTAACCTGTTAATCAAATATAGGCCTTGCATATGTTTGTTTATCTCAGATTACTTTAAACTTTGAGCCAACATATATCAATTATTAAGTTTCACCAGAATATCTGGATTTCTGTTTTTTTTTTTAAATTCAGGTCTGGCAACACATCAGACTATTTCCTACAGTAACAACGAGCAGGAGCTAGTTGAGTGGCGGTTATTCCTCTCCAGACATGGCACAACTCACACTTCTTCCTACTTTACTGTCTCAAGTTCAGTGGGCTTCAACTATGTATGTTACCACCTGGCCCCAACAGGTTCCAAGTCCTACTCTTGAGACTGTCCTCTGCTCTTTCCTTCTAAGCTCCAGCTAGATTTTCTCTAACTCATTTGGTTACAGAGTTATCTACGTCACAGATTTCAAGACTCAGTAAGACAGAAAAGGCAGAATTTAGAACTAATAAACCACATCTATACATGTAAGATAATATTATTTTGTCCCCTTTTCTAAATGTACAATCCATTACTGCAAATTTTGGTAGCCATTTTTAATAAATATTTTCATTTTTTGCTTTTTTCTTTATCAAAATATATTTCTCACAAATCATACTTTTAAACTTTGTGTTCTTATCATGTTTATATCTGGTCCTACTTTTAAATACCAGTGGTTCTTATAGAAGAATGTGATGATTCCATGTATCAACTAACTGACAAGTATAGTTGGACAGATGCTAATACAGTTGTGTGCTTCCTTATTCTCACAATGAGATCTTTCACTTCTTAAATCCTTCAAGAAATAAGTTAAAATTCTAAGTTATGTTTTTCAATTCTCTATTAAGCCCCACTGTACCTTTAACTTCACAATTACAGTATTATACTGCACCAGATTTATTTGTTACACTTGTGTCTATATTAGACATAAGCCTCCAGAGACAAGAACTACATCTTATTCATTCCTTAACTCTTAAGACTTAATACAGATCTGGCACATTCTACAGATTCAGTAACTATATGCAGAATAAAAAAGAGTATTGAAAAGCAACAACAGAAAACACATAAATGCCTAGTAATTGCTATCACTTAGGAATTTATAGTCTAACAAGAGTTAAGTACGTAAGTAAGTGAAGCCGCTCAGTAGTGTCCGACTCTTTGCAACGCCATGGACTGTGGCTTATCAGGCTTCTCCATCCATGGGATTCTGCAGGCAAGGATACTGGAGTGGGTTACTCCAGTAACCCTCCTTCTCCAGGGGATCATTTCCTTCTCCAGGGGATCTTTCCCACCCAGGGATCAAACCCGGGTCTCCTGCATTGGAGGCAGATGCTTTAACCTCTGAGCCACCAGGGAAGATGGTTCAGAGGTTCAGAGGAAGATGGCTCATGAGAGTTAAGAGACACATAAATACAAATTATTCAAGGTAGAATGTTAAAAACACCACAAGAGAAATATAAAGTGTAAGAAAAAATAAAGAAGGAAATTATAGTATGAGACAAGAAACTACAGTATTTTCTTTACCCTTGGCAATTATCTATCACTCCTAAAAATATGGCCAAGGTTCTTACTACTCAATCTGGCCTCAAGTTTCCAGTGAATTTATATAAATTTATATTTATCCTCAAGAACATAAATGATCACTTCATGTGCTCTAAGAAAAAATATCACATTCAAAGCTACCTACATTTTTTTCAACCAGAGTAACTGCTATACATTTCAATTATGCAGTACTTATTTCTCACCATCATCACATTTCTCCAGAAGACAGAAGTAAGCCACCACACATCATTTAAGTACATTATAGATAGTATACTGATTAGAAATATAGGTTTTTGGCAACATGATTATACTACCTATGTGCTGTAAGATTTGGGGCAAAGAATTGGTTAAAATGTCAATCTCCTCATCTGTAAAAAAGGAGCAACTACCCCAGAGAGGACTTAAATTAGACTATACATGTGCAAACACTTAAACACTAGCTATTATAAAGGATTAACACTAAACCCAGTGAACAAAGGCTTGCTAGCAAGACACGTGCATGAATCAACTGTATATTATACTTCCTAGTTGATTTATCATCCTTCATAACTATACTTGGCAGTTCCACTGCTATCATTTTATTCTATGCCCCTATCAACTCATACCTAGGCAACTTTCTAAATGGTTTTACATCCTCACCTTCAGTCATACTTCGTCGAGATTCGTACTTAAATTCTACCACCAATGTGCTAATTGGTATAATGGAACATTCTGGAACCCTAAACCTACATTTCTTCATTTGTAAAGTGAATTTCTGATTAAATTAGCTTTAACAGTTTTACTGGAAGGTAAGTCTATACCTCTTTTCTAATAAAAAACTGCCTTTGGTTTACAAAATACAGTTCCAAATTGGAGCAGCCTTCTATACTCAGTGTGGTAGTTAGTCAGCAGCATGGGTTTTAGAGTCAGAAAGACTGAGGTTTGAATTTTGATATTGTCATTTACTGACGGTTTATTCTTGAGCAACTTGCTCAACTTCTTTAAGCCTCAGTTTTTCCTCGGCAAAGTTGGAATAATATAGTCTTGCTTTAAGAATTTTATGTGTTAAATAGACAGACAATGGGAGAAGCTGCTATATGGGGACAGGGATCTCAACCCAGTGCTCTGTAAACTAGAGGGGTGGGATGAGGTAGGAGTGGGATGAGGAGGAGATTCAGGAGGGAGGGGACATACATGGGACTTGTGGCTGATTTATGTTGTTGTTTGGCAGAAGCCAACATAACACTGTAAAGCAATTATCCCCTAATTAAATTTTTTCTTAAAAATAATTAAATGAGCTTTTAGTTAAGATAATACTAGATTTGTGTCTATCTGAACCAATTTCCCATTACTGCTTTCTACTTATGGTTTCTCAACTGCTCTTGGACACCCAGAACCCTGCTTCAACCAAATAATTATGTTTTTTTAATCCTTTTATATGTCAAAGTTCATTTTAAAAATATGTATTTTGATAAGTTCTTCTGCTTTTAAAGTGTGACATCCACTGCTGAATGGACATTTTCTGCTCTAGCCAGCCACACTTACTCTTCGCCAACTGTAATCACCTTGTATACATCAGTCTTTCTTTCTTTGGTAATACCTATTCCTCCCTCCTTTAGACTTCATTGTGAGGTCTTCCCTAGTCATTTATTCTTATAGAGTTTATTCTTAAGGTTTCTTCCACTTATCTCCTAAAATAAATAGCAAACTTATGAGAGTAAGGGTAGTATCTCGCAATGTATCTCTTTATTATGGTCTCTTGAACACAAGTATTTAATAGAAGTGCAACTATTTTAATGTAATTCTTTACCAGTGAATGCTGTATTTAAAGTTATCTACTTTGAGAATCTCCAAACTGCTGCTATAACTGGTCTACTCTTTTCTTAGTATAAAAGTATCTGATCTAAATTAGAAAAAATTGCTACTTCCTAATTATTTTGCATGAACTTGATATATATTTATGGTCTTCTGATTAAATAACACCTTAATATATATTTAATGTCTGTCTATAAATGCAACAATCTCTGTACTGAAAAACAAGCAGTCTACACAGCATCTGAGTTCACTATTTCCCCTTCTCATCTCCCCCAATCCTTTTTCATTTCTCAGTTCAGTTCAGTCACTCAGTCGTGTCCGACTCTTTGCGACCCCATGAATCAGCATGCCAGGCCTCCCTGTCTGTCCATCACCAACTCCCGGAGTTCACTCAACCTCATGTCCATTGAGTCGGTGATGCCCATCCAGCCATCTCATCCTCTGTCGTCCCCTTCTTCTCTTGCCCTCAATCCCTCCCAGCATCAAGGTCTTTTCCAATGAGTCAACTCTTCGCATGAGGTGGCCAAAGTATTTGAGTTTTCGCTTCAGCATCAGTTCTTTCAATGAACACCCAGGACTGATCTCCTTTAGGATGGACTGGTTGGATCTCCTTGCAGTCCAAGGGACTCTCAAGAGTCTTCTCCAACACCACAGTTCAAAAGCATCAATTCTTCAGCGCTCAGCTTTCTTTACAGTCCAACTCTCACATCCACACATGACTGCTGGAAAAACCACAGCCTTGAGTAGATGGACCTTTGTTCGCAAAGTAATGTATCTGCTTTTGAATATGCTATCTAGGTTGGTCCTAACTCTAGCTCTAATATCTAGACTTTTTAACTATTAGACTGCCAATTCTAATTTTGTTTACTAACTGGATTCAACTCATTTGTTTTTATTAACTAAATTCAATTAAGATAGTCAGAGGTTATATATAGTCTGTATCATTTGATACTTGAATTACTAAAATTATGCTTACCTTTGGAAATGCATAAAGACTGCACAGCTCATTTAATTACCAAGGAACAAAGATCATTATAGCTACCAGGCTCCTTCAGCTAGACCAGCAACAAGTATAACTAAGTCTTTTTGACAATCCATACTGACATGCAGAATGTTTAGATTCTAGATTTGGCACATAATCCATGAAAACAAATTTCAAAGGGAAACTAAGGAAGAAGGACAACAACTCAGCTTTTTACAAATACCCTATCCAGAACATTTATCTATGTCATCATAGTATTAAAGAAAACTTATTTTTCCCCAGCCAAACAATGATTTTTCTTAGAAGTTAGTGTGGTTTTAAAAATCAACATTCTAACTTAACAATAAAGTCCAAATTTTAACACTACATATTTCTACTGTATGGAATTCAAATCTAGTTTTTCTTTAGCCATAAAATGTATTAATATAAGCACTGTTGGGGCTCAGCTAATGCAGGGTTTAACCAACTATATTTACCATTTGTTTGCTAACTGAAACCACAGTGGGAGGAGGGATACACACATAAAACCAAAGAAACACTAAAGAAACCAACTCTACTCTGCTTGGATTCTGTCTACTCTGAGTCTTTTTCGAAACAATTTTCTTTCTACATTTTTTAGTAGTAATAGTATATCATATCAAATTTTTTAAGTATATAGTAAAAAGCAACTCACTTTCCCTTCAGTCTGCCTTAACAATAATTTTCTTTACACAGTCAAGCAAACAAGAAACAAATATATGCACAAACCCCACAGAATGTACCCTTTTAATGCTTCACAGTGAAATGCTTCAGTTCATCTCTCTTGATATATTTTCCAGCCAACAACTTCATACAATAAAATTTTTATGCTTCAATCTCAAAAATCTAATTCAGCACTCTTAAGAAAAAGATATGTGAGAAACCTAGAAATATCATACATTTCATATACAACTTGTAGGACTTTGGGAAAGCTGCTTAAGTATCAACAAAAGCTATCGACATGTTACAACAGAGAAAGCAACTGTTAAGAACCACAGTAATTATTTGGTAATCAGGAAGAAATGTATACTTTATATCTTAATTTTTTTTTTTAATCAATAAACAGGCAGCTATGTTTTAGAAGCTGGTTAGCTGCTGGGTTGATGTATATTCCATTTAAAATAACGGAAAATGGAAACACACTATTTTATGTGCCACTAAAAAATTTCAAAAGCTGCCATTATAACTTTAATGCCATTAATAAGGTATATCTAATTTTACCTTTATTAAAATATGAAAAAATGTCTTAGGATCAAGGAAATATGGTAGACTATTTCCAATCTTTTATCACAGTGATATAATGAATAACTTCAATCATACATTATTTTGTGCATTTCATGAATAAGTTAAATTTAGAAACAGAATTGTTGGGTCTAAGGATACATGCATTTTAATCTTTAAGTAATTCAAATTGTTCTCTATAGTGGTTTTGTTTACAGTCTCACTGGCTATTATGTAAGAACCTATTTTCCCCAAACCTGACCAGGCTAGTCTTTTTCAAAGCCTTTTCCAAGCCAACAAGTAAAAAATGACATCTTATAGTTTAATATGCATTATCTCTAATATGAGAAGAAATGAGAATATTTTCATATG
>SJYC01125589.1:0-26876 GCA_006408675.1 Madoqua kirkii
CTAAAGGTCATCTGTAATACTTTTCTGTAAACAATATTAATAGCATTTCCGCCTTTCTATTTAGGTTACAAGTATTTCACATACCAATAAATACATAAAGAAATCTGTCCTCTGTCTACAATGAGATACTACAGATATTTCCTCCAGTTTGTTTAGTTGTTCTTCTTTTACTTTACTATGATGAAATATAGTCAAATTTATCCTTCTTTTAAGGATTTCTGGGTTTGGAGTTGAACTTAAAAAAGTTCTCATTATAAGATTATCTTTAATTATCCTATTGTTCACCTTAACAATTTTATTTTTTACATTTAATTATTTTAGTCATCTGTAATATGTTTTGGGGTAAGGTAGGACAGTAGGGATCCAACGTCTTTTTTTAGGTTACTATACAGTTGTCCCAACCCCACTGCTTAGTGACTGAGGCTCTTTTAGATGTAACTTTGCACTCATCTCACACGCTAGTAAAGTAATGCTCAAAATTCTCCAAGCCAGGCTTCAACAATACGTGAACTGTGAACTTCCTGGTGTTCAAGACGGTTTTAGAAAAGGCAGAGGAACCAGAGATCAAATTCCCAACATCCGCTGGATCATCAAAAAAGCAAGAATGTTACAGAAAAACATCTATTTCTGCTTTATTGACTATGTCAAAGCCTTTGACTGTCTGGATCACAATAAACTGTGGAAAATTCTGAGAGATGGGAATACCAGACCACCTGACCTGCCTCTTGAGAAATCTGTATGCAGGTCAGGAAGCAACAGTTAGAACCGGACATGGAACAACAGACTGGTTCCAAATAGGAAAAGAAGTGCGTCAAGGCTGTATATGTCGCCCTGCTTATTTAACTTATATGCCGAGTACATCATGAGAAATGCTGGGCTGGAAGAAACACAAGCTGGAATCAAGATTGCCGGGAGAAAGATCAATAACCTCAGATATGCAGATGACACCACCCTTATGGCAGAAAGTGAAGAGGAGCTAAAAAGCCTCTTGATGAAAGTGAAAGAGGAGAGTGAAAAAGTTGGCTTAAAGCTCAACATTCAGAAAACGAAGATCATGGCGTCTGGTCCCATCACTTCATGGGAAATAGATGGGGAAACAGTGGAAACAGTGTCAGACTTTATTTTTGGGGGCTCCAAAATCACTGCAGATGGTGACTGCAGCCATGAAATTAAAAGACGCTTACTCCTTGGAAGAAAAGTTATGACCAACCTAGATAGCATATTCAAAAGCAGAGACATTACTTTGCTGACTAAGGTCCGTCTAGTCAAGGCTATGGTTTTTCCTGTGGTCATGAATGGATGTGAGAGTTGGACTGTGAAGAAGGCTGAGTGCCAAAGAATTGATGCTTTTGAACTGTGGTGTGGGAGAAGACTCTTGAGAGTCCCTTGGACTGCAAGGAGATCCAACCAGTCCATCCTAAAGGAGATCAGACCTGGGATTTCTTTGGAAGGAATGATACTAAAGCTGAAAGTCCAGTACTTTGGCCACCTCATGCGAAGAGTTGACTCACTGGAAAAGACTCTGATGCTGGGAGGGACTGAGGGCAGGAGGAGAAGGGGACGACAGAGGATGAGATGGCTGGATGGCATCACTGACTAGATGGACGCGAGTCTGAGTGAACTCTGGGAGTTGGTGATGGACAAGGAGGCCTGGTGTGCTGTGATTCATGGGGTTGCAAAGAGTCAGACACGACTGAGCGACTGAACTGAACTGAAGAGCTCAGAACTGAAACAAACAGCAAAATTAGAGACTTAGGACCATAAAACATACATAGCATTAAAAGCACAGAACTGGGAGTCAAATATCTAGCACATATTCAGTTCAGTGGCTCAGTCATGTCTGACTCTGTGCAACCCCATCGACTAACACACCAAGCTTCCCTGTCCATCACCAACTCCCGGAGCTTGCTCAAATTCATGTCCATAGAGTTGGTGATGCCATCCAACCAATAATAGCACATATTAGTATCTTAGCTACTACTGTTACAAATTCTGGGAAATAGAGAGTAGTAAGATAGAGGCTTCTCTGTGATTTTGATGAATACCTAAAGATTAACTCAAATTCAGTTAAAATATCTAAACATACACCATACAACTGAGGTTTTAATAACAATTAACATTTATATAGTGTTTTACAGTTTACATAAAGTAACTTCACTTAATTACTTTACCCTCATAATCACTGCAAGAATATAGGCAGAGATTTTAATTCTCATTTATTGCTGAAACAAATAATTCAACTTGTCCCTTTACTTAAAGTAAGTGGCAGAGCCAAATTCAAACCTAAATCCTAAGTTTCTAAATGCTGCTCACACCTCTTCATACCCTATACCAAGTGCTTCTAAACAAAAATAAAAGAGAATCCCACCCTCAAGGAACTTAAAGCAATCTGTCGATTAAGTACTCAATTGATCACATACTAAAAAATATAAAACACGGTCCCTGGCCTCAAAAAACCTTCAAAAGTATACCATAAGTTTAAAAAGCAAGACTTAGAGGACTGGAAAATAAACCTGAAGAGCAGGAACAATCTTATTTACTTTGCCCATGACTTACATTATTTACAGCTGGTATAACTAGAATACATTATTACCTCATAGCTGAGCTAATGCTGGTTGACTGTTACTGACTGAACCCTCTAAATATGGAACATGAAATATATCATACCTCTTCATTTGTCTCAGGGGATGAACTTCTGTTTGTGACCAAATAATCAGCCAAATCATTAAACAGCTTTTAGACAATGTAACAAAGAAAGTTTAGGAACCACTTCTTGGCTACATCTACTTACCTAGTTCATAGCAAAATAAAGATTTTGAGCTACATTCCATTCCATTTCAAAGCTGCCAGAAGGTCATAAAACAATTTCAAGAACCGAATCCAATTCAACAGCTGCAAAATACAACTATCATTTGCTGTTGTTTATTCCAAATTAAACATACCCTCTACCTCCATTAAAAAGAACAACACAACTGTTCATAATATTTCTCATCAGCAGGCCTTTCTTTATTGTTGTTTCCTTCAGGTATCTTGACAACCTTTCTACACGTCTTTCATTTTTTTAATACTAACAATCAATTATCTGCAACACATAAATTTTAACTTTTGAATATTTTAATACTGTGATGTGTGCTAAATTGCTTCAGTTGTATCTAACTGTGCAACCCCATACACTGAAGCCCTCCAGGCTCCTCTGTCCATGGGATTCTCCAGGCAAGAACACCAGTGTGGGTTGCCATTCCCTTCTCTAGGGGATCTTCCCAAAAGGGATCAAACTGGCGTCTCTTATGTCTGACCTGCACTGGCAGGTGGGTTCTTTTACCACCAGCACTACTGCTGCTGCTGCTAAGTCGCTTCAGTCGTGTCCGACTCTGTGCAACCCCATAGACGGCAGCCCACCAGGCTCCGCCGTCCCTGGGATTCTCCAGGCAAGAGTACTGGAGTGGGTTGCCATTGCCTTCTCCAAGCACTACTAGGGAAGCCCTAATAAATATTAGGGGAGAACAAAACGTAAATAAGGGAAATTAAAGCACAAAATTAAACCTACCTAACAAAGTTGAATTTTCTATCGTTCTACAAAGAATTCTGTTTCAGAGTTAGCATGCCCTATTCTCCAACCTATCCAGTGACAAGTTATATACACTGCAGCCCCAAAGACTACACTCTGTCAAGTCTCACAGGGCTTGCAATAATTTTTAAATGTTTAACAAAATCTCGAAAATATCAGGCTTAAATTCAGTGGATGACTGCATGTTAAAAAATGTTAGAGCCTAAAATCAAACAAAAGCAACTAAAAGTTGACAATAAACAAGTAAATACAAAGAACTTACAAAGCCATGAATCTAGAAATTATTTGCAGTGATTAGTCTATGCAGTAGTAAGAAGGCATTATGATTTTCTGCAGAGCAACGGGGCTTTCTTCAGTGATTATTTGTAGCAAAGGTTTGTACAATGAAAAAAATGTCATGAATTATCTAAATATGTCATAAATGTGGTTATATTCTAGTTAAACTATGTGGATATTACAGAAAGAGCTATGTAAGAGAAATCAACTCAATGCCTGTACAATGTTGAATGTGACACTAAAAAAATTAAAAAGCCATTTCAAAGACAATTAAAGTCACCCCTTAATATTGGGAGGAGAATAAGGTCCCATTCTTTTTGAAGGGTAGAGACTGTACTAGCCATTCAAGACACATGGGCTTTGAAGAGCAATGTGAATTTAGTAAACACTACTGAAATGTATACTTAAAAATGGTTAAGATGGCAATTTTATGTTATGTGGGCTTTGCCACATTAAAAAAAAAAAAGGACGGGCTTCAAATTTTTTCTTTTATTTTAAATAAATAATGGATTGATGAGTTATTGAGTGCTTATTACATGCCAATCACCACAGAGATGAATGTCAAATATGGATAAAGTCTGATTTCTCTTTTCAAGGAGTTCAAAGTTTAAAGACACCCAAATTTGAAAGTATTCTTAAAATGAAACAACAATTTTCCATCACCCAAAAATAGTTAAGTACCCATTTACCTAATCTTTTTTCCAATTTTATTTTTAATTGAAGGATAATTACTCTACAATATTGTGATGGTTTCTGCCATACACCAACATGAATCAGCCATAGGTATATATACGTCCCCCCCTCCTAAACCACCCTCCTATCTCCCTCCCCATCCCACCCTTTAGACCATCACAGAGCACCTTTCTTAAACTTGCTTGCTATACATCTCTCTCTTTTTCTGTGCCAGTTTTTGTTGTACTTTGAAGTCTCCGATGCTTACAATGGAAAACTCTGGGATTCAAAGAGATTCGCTAGCCCCCTATGTAATGTTCCCAAATTCTACTCCCCTCTGTACCTGAAAAACAGTAACAATCAACAATGCTCCTGGGAATCTGAATAGGAAGAGAGGTTTCAAATAGTAGGGGAAAAGATCAAATAAAATCTTCAGACCTTACTCTGAACTATCACCTCCATTCAACCCAACCCAACATTTAACTGTGGAAGCCACTGGGACTAAACATATTAAGAAGTCATTTCTACCTTAATCCTGATGACCCTTTCTCTTTTCTGGTCTTTTACAAAATCTATTGCTCTCAGTTGCTGAGTATTCTTTATACTGTCTACAATGAGTTCTTGCAAGTTATTGGCGATCAAATCTTTCTACCTCCCCCAAAGGATAGGTTAATGCTTAGTAATAAATTTTCATTCGAAATACATTTTTGAGCATTTCTCATGTCACTACTGAATAGAATTTGTGGATGTATACTTTAAAAAGCAAAGGTTTTAAAGACTGAAACATCCTGTTTCATGCCCAGACAGACCTACTGTGCCCCTTAATACAGTCATTTGAACTGATTAGACTGCCCACTCATATTATGGAAATTCATTTCCCAAATTCAAAAAATTAGTCAACAGTAGTGCACCTCTCCCCAAATATCCTTTTATACAATGAGACCCTTCATGACCAAATGTAGAAGTGCAATGATTTCCATCATTTCTGAGGTACTTTTCACATCTGCAGAGAACAGGAGCCCTTGAATACAAGGGAGCCAATAAGTAAATGGAGTTGGTTGACCAGTTTTCAACTAGTAAAAACTCAGAAGCAGAAATGTTAGCAGTGTTTGTTATCCAAATGATTAGTACAGTTAAAAGAAAAAAAACCACATGCAATGTAAACTTTAAACCTTACATTTATTTCCCAAGACTGACCTGAACTTGAGAAATGGCCTCTCAGAGAACCCTAGGAAATCTGTTTCAATTTTATGTTTCATATAGGTTAATTATTCTACTATTACATGGATTCTGATTAGAGACAAAGAACCAGGGCAATCACCAGCTTCAGGAAGAATTCAGGAGGGCAAAAATTAAACTCTGCTATTGAAATTAATCCTCTTAAAAATATAGCAGCCACAATACATCACTAAGTGATACAAAGAAAGTACATTCTGATACTACGTATTTCATTTACTTTACCCACTCATCACTTCCACCAAAAGAAATTTAAAACAGACTGAGCCATACACAGTATGTTTCCTGAAAGTATTCACGACACAGCAGCTTACTCTTGCAAATTATTAGCTTAACAGTGACTTCAAATACAGTTATAGGAAAAACAGACTACTCTAGGGGATAAAAGGCAGGGGGGGGAAGCCCAAACACTTTTTAAAGAAAGACAAAAAATATATTCAGGCATAAGATCTGCATCAGAAACATTTTTTCTTTCTTTCTCTTGGTATATTTAAAAAACTTACCCTGAAGAGATTTTCCCAATCCCTGGCCCAGCTTCCACCCATGTTTCTGGAGTAAGCGATGTCCAATATTATCCTGACAGACAGAACAGAGAGACAAACCAAAAATATTCCAATAATATATTCTTCCCTTCCTAGTGACACTTAGCAGATGATGAACAAGAGATAATTCTACATATATGCATGCAAAAAAGGTGCTAATAGGGGAAATGTGCCCAATAAAGGGGGCATTAATGTAAAAAGAAATACTGGCTAGTATTTTATACAGGAAGAACAAAGAGGGTAAGGGTCCTTTCTGATGGTGTGTTGGGCAATTTTTATACACAACACTTTTAAAGAGAAAAAAGGGAAGGGGAAAGGGGGAAGAATACACTTATGAAGTTTAAAACTAACATTAAAAAGCATAAAATCAAAGTACTTATACAATCATATCCACCACCTAGACAGCACCACTTTAAGAGCTTTTTTTTTTTTTTAAGAAAATCTACATTGTGTTTAGTTATTCTGCTTATGTGTCAGGCTTTCATGATACAAAGTAAGTTGTAAGTGTAAGACTGCCCCACCACTAGAAATGAAAACACAATCAGAGCAAAATCCAGGCTAGACTTGATTGGTTTTTTAATACATATATATAAAATATAAATATTTAACTAGCATGCAGCCAATATTAAACTGAAAAAACAGTGAGGTTAGTAAAACAAGAAATTAAATTGATTAAACAGAAAAATAAAATGAGCTCAAGCACAGACTGAGTGATGCATTTCAACATGTAATCTAACAAAAATGCTAAAATGTTAGAATGAAACAGGCCTAGCAGTAAGTTAACAGTAAAGAACCATTAGTGCATGTAGGGGAAAAAACCAATATACATAATGTCTCATCTTCCTAGGAGCACAGTGGAAGAGATCTTTCAATATAAATCACATGTAAAGACACTAGAAACAACAATTAGATGTCAGCTTTTGCTTAAGGTTTCAATATCTTAGAAACCTCTGCAGACCTTTGTCCAATTCTTTGCTTTTTACAAATACAGAGAGAACACTAAATCATTTAACTGTATCTGATCACATGATGTTACTTATCAAAAGGAAAACATTTAAAAATTGTAAACAAAAAGTGTTATGTATGCATTAAAATGTATTTTATAATATTAACTGAGTATCACCTCTTGAAAATAATCTCATATTTCCTAAAATCAAATTATAAAGTCAACTAAACCATAAATCTCTGAATTAAAAACAAACATTCATGTTAAATTGATTTTTATCTTCCAGCTATATATTCAATGGTAAAATGCTCTGGAATTATAGAAAAAAATACATTACTATTATATTCTCTGATAGTGAGTTACAAGAAGAAGGTTAGGTCTCTTCAATGCTCTGTTTAAAAAAAAAAAGATCAACTTCCTTCTATGAGTTTATGACAGGATGCCAACTAGAAAACTGGACTGGACTGAGCAGTTTATTACTTTATTGATTAGAGGAACAAAGATCAGGATACCTGAAAAAAATGGGGCAAATGATAATGAAAACTGTTTCTGTAATAAAACATGCAATTATTTTAAACATACATATGCACAGTCATTACTGTACATAAAAGGTCAATAGAGATTATTTTTTGCTAGGAATTGAGAGAATGAGAAAATGCTATGGATATATGTAATCCCAGTACTGAATGCCTGACTATTTATAAATAACTGTACTGTAAAAAAACTTTTAAAGTCTTAACACAACTAATGTTAGCAGAAAATGAAGAGAGAGGCTTTTATAGTACTACTGTGGAAGTACACTTACCTGCACATAAAATCCTTGTTTTATATCATAATTCCTACAACTAAATTACCTACAGAAAGGACAAGGATAGCAGAATGACTCTAAGGTAATGTAGCTGAATAAAGTACTGTTTAATCTCTTAATAGGCTAATTTTATAACTAGGCACAGATTTAGGGTATTTTTAAAACCATGCTGACAAAAATCGTTGTCCCTTTTTTGAAATTAAGAAAACTCTATCTTTTGGCTAAGTGGAGATGAGACATTATGCTGACCGAGTTATATTATGAATGCACTAAAATAAACAGACAGATGAAGCAGTATGCTATTTCCAGAAGCAGTGCAAGTGGAGTGAAAGCATTTCCATACGAACCTGGCTTTAAAAACTGGGCTGTCAAAAGAACAGTTAAATGTAACACAAAGTAAGAAACTGTCCAATCACTAATGGTCGTTTTTTTTTTTGTCTTGTTTTCAATTCACTGCTTGCAATTAATGTATTTATTAAAGAAGAGTGAAAGCATAAGTAAATTCACGAGTCAAGACCAGCTGAAAGATTCAAGAGCAGCGTGTTGTGACTGACAACAGTGAAAGGAAAAGCAAATGTTAAAGGGAGAGGGAGAAAAAAGAAAAATTTAGGGTTATACACATTAGCATCACTTTTACAAAACCACTCAAGATGGCTGTCACCTTCTCAAAAAGCTACTGATAGAAAATGGCAGTGGTACTTCTCTTCTAAATCTTTAAATGAAAACTGTTCTTTAAATCTACTTCCCTGGTGGCTCAGACAGTAAAGCATGCGAGAGGCCCGGGTTTAATCCCTGGGTTGGGAAGATCTCCTGGAGAAGGAAATGGCAACTAACTCCAGTATTCCTGCCTGGAAAACCCTATGGATGGAGGAACCTGGTAGGCTACAGTCCATGGGGTCGCAGAGAGTTGGACACGACTGAGTGACTTCACCTTCTTTCACTTTCCCCAAGTATGAAGAGGGAATGAAATGCCAGGGGTTATGTATTAATATTATTAATATACCACTCTATGTCCTTGCAATTATAACAAAAAGCAACAAAAATAACAGGCATATCTCCCAGAAAGTCTTCCACTCACCAACCTCTTAGATTAAGTGACTACTACAGAAAATCTGAGTCTTTCCTATCATTTCAGACTATCTATTTTTGAAGAAAAAATGGCAGTTCTGTGACTCTGCAGAAAGGACTAGTATTCACTATGGTCCCTTTTCCTACCAAAAGAAAAAAATTTTATGAAGACTAGTGAAAAATCCAGTAGGCTTAAGGATGATGGGTAACACAAGAAAGGCAGTCAAAATACCTTACAACAAAGTATTAATAGAACAAAGCAGACTTGTCTAATCTGAAGTGATCAAACTATTCACTGAACTTTCACTGTGAAAGAGCAAGGAATTAATTCAGTGGCCAACTAGTGATAATCATTACTCTCTCTGGTTAGGGTGTCAATCATTCCTATAAATGTCATTTGTAACAGTAAACTGTAGTAATGTGTAGCCTCAACCAGTAATCTAGACATAACAAGGGCAATGAGCACTATTTAACTCCTGAAATAACAGTTTATTATTTTGGTTACTACAAAAGTGACTAAAAAAATCTTCATTTTTTATTTTTAAGCAAAATAAATAATTTGAAGTTTAGTTATAACCTTAAAGAACTGAAAATAAGTATTTTAACACAGCCTGGTTTGTGACTGACAAAGGGGCATGTATAGTGATAGGCTGTTTATAATTTAAATACACATGGAAGAAGTGCAGGGAAATACTAATCTTAAACAATTAATAAAGGAACTAACTTTGCCCAAGGGAGGTAGGCAAAAGGGTGGTTTTCCAGATCATTCATAGAGTTCCCACAACCTATTTGTTGTTTGGCTGTGCCACACAGCCTGTGGGGATTCAGTACCCTGATGAGGGACTGAACCTGGGTTCTCTGCAGTTAAAGTGCAGAGGTCCTAACCACTGGGACAGCCAGGGAATTCCTCCCATGACCTATTTATTACTCTCTGTCCTTAAGTCTCCAAAAATGGTGGCAATGTGGCATTTTATTTGGTTAGGAATGAAGTTCTTAATTCTGGTTAAACTATGAAGCTGAGCTAAAAACTCAAAATTTTTTTCATCTAGATTACCTAAATTGGCCTTTATGGTTTTTCTATTTCTAAACTTAAATGCAAATTAAACTGCTATATTTTAATCCTCTGTACTAAATGTGCAAGAAAGGAGGACATAATTTTTAAATGGGAACATCAATAATAGCAAGAAATGTGTATTAGAAACTACCAATATGCTAAAACACAATACCAGCAATAACACAAAAACAAAAAACCATCTCATTATTGTTTCAGCCATTCCTCAACAATTTTATTAATTAAATATCAAAGTAGAAAACTTTCCCAGGAATTTCTCTCTGCTCCCTGAAGCTGTATACCATCAAAGAAACAATATCCATTCGGGAAACAGCCCCACCAATCTGTATAATGGGAGTCTGCCAAACCCCACCAATCTGTATAACAGGAGTCTGCCAAAATATAGACTAAAATTCACTTCATTGTGTGGGGCTGATTCTAAGTTTTTTAATAATGGGAAATAGAATAAAGTCTCAAGAGAAAACTATGACAATTATGGCAGTGACTAGATGAATACTAATTCCACGCTGAATTTTCTTTTAGTTGACAGCCACATTCAATTTACACCATTTAGTTCATTTTCAACAGTGACAAAAATGGCAAATCTCTTGAGTGGATTGTAAGCTTTGCTGATTGTGTATTAAAGACTCTATAAGCAAAAACCAAGTGCTACTAGGTGAACCCATGCAAACAACAAGTTGTAAAAATTCCCCAACAAAAAAATCTATAGCTCACTACAGATGACACAATGAAGACTAGAGAAAAGCCATATAGTAATGCTACACCATTCAGCTCCAAGAAGCACATTATTTATAGTGCAGTCCACATATGGTCACTGCTAAATATCAAATCAGCAGTCTTAGAGAGTTACAGTTTGGAACTAGTGGAGTCCACAGATCTAAACAGATATGCAACATGACAAAACCCACTTATACATATACTTCTAAATCCTTAGATATGCAAAGTAAACATCAGCAACTGGAATTTGAAAACTTACATTAATTTTTTTAAACCTGCTCAGTCAACCTGACAACTATAAAGACAGAATTTTAATCAGTCAGGTAGAACAAGACCAAGTACTGGCTGATGGGCAGTTTCACTTTCAACTGCAACAATGATAACATATTTTAAGTCTACAGTGCAGGGATTTTGCCTTTTGTACAGCTTATAATCACTCTCCCATCTGATTTCTCATCTTCTTTCTATGGTAAAGATCACAAAGAACCATATACCTTAAGTCAGATCAACCAATTTTTGGATCTATGGTGGAATCCTAGACTGGGTTATGGTTTTAACATTTTTGGTTTTAAACGCTTTATTTTTTGGTATAAAGTGGAGATCATAATCATAGATGGGACCTAAAAATCTCATAAAGTAGCCACATTAAAACAGAAATTTTAAAAAGTTTTTTGTAATAGCAAAATATTAATACTTCCCACCTTCTCTTTAATTCAGATAAACAAGTTATCTGACAATTCTTTAATAATTTTCTGGAACAGTGTTTTATTACTGACCAGAAACTTCACTGAAAGATATCTAGTTGGTTGAAATAAACCAGGGAAAATAAAAATTTATACCAAAGATAATGAACTATTTCATTAACGCTGGATTTTCATGTATTTTCAACATTTCCGGATTGAAACTGAAATACCTTTATCATCTTAGGAACAAATCTAAGCTTCAGGAGTTTATCAAAATCATAATGTATTATCACATCTTTGTATCTCATTTCCCATCTTGCTGGTTTGCAACACATTTACCCTATTACAAAACAAAAAGACCTTAATCCTATACTCACAATAACCCTTCACACGGGCATATTCTTGGCACAAACCTGTGCAGAGACTTCCTCGGTTACCAGCTGCTGCAGATTACCTTCATTTAGAAAAAAAATGACTAGACCTTTAGCTCCTGCAATGATCTGTAGACTCCCAAAGCTGCATATTTCCAGCCACTTTTGAGTTGCATGCTGTAGCAAAACAGTCAGCACCTCTCAATAGATATTGCTGCAGAGAAAGATTTTAATTCAGCAGAGACTCTTTCTGTGTGTTAGAAGCAACTGCTATTTCCCCCTAAGAAGAAGATAGCTCAATAGCTCAATAAGATAGCCAGCCAGACAGACATGTAACTAATATACACTTACTTGGTGGGCATTCCTAAGGTGATAGGGCTCTTGGAGGTTACTATACTATCTATTTTTATGCCAATCATTTTAGGACTTTCTTTTAAAACTTTAAATTTACCCCCAAATGATTGGGGAAGAGAAATAAAATCCCTCTCTTTTTGCCCCACTTCCATCTAACACCTCGTTGGCTATGAAGCACCTTACTATTACTAAACTACCACATCACAAATAATGCATGTTTTAATGTGTTTCCAGAATAAATTTTTATTAGAAGTACAATTTACTACTATACATCTCTGAACATATACTTACTCATAAAAAATTAAACATCCAGTCCGAGGATACTTGCTATTTTTAGTGGAGAAGATAATACTATTTAATAAATAAGGATGTATCAATTCCACCCCTACTCATTGAGATTACTCCATCAGACTGCCTTATGATAGTGTTATTTCTATGACATATGCTGGGAAAATTCCTGGACATTGTGAGAGGGAAAAGAGCACTAGTCCCACATGCCGAAGGAATGAACTTTCCGAAACTTTTAAATGTAGTCCTAAAAGGCTTTTAAAATGTTAAATATCATTTAATTTCGTGCTTTTATTAGCACTTTCTTGAGTAAAGTAATAATAAATACTAGGCCACAAATTTAGTCCAGCTAAATTTCCTGCTACTGTTGAGTCAGAGTACCCACTGAATTATAGCTTATATAATATTAATCAACCTTGTACCTTGCAGAATATGGCACCTGGGCCTTTCTTTTGACAGCTATCTATTCTTAAACTTTGACCCAAAGAAACATTTAAATGATATGGAAAAATTATTTTCCAAGTATAAAATAATGACCTAGCTAGCCCATAGATTTCACTGTAAAACTCCACCTTGTGATAATTCCCAAGACAATAATAAAATAAGACAAAAACTTCAAAGATTTTTTAACTCATCAAAGTGGGCCTGGCATTTCATCCTTAAGTCAAAACACAAGACTGGGCTTTCAGTACAACATCAGATGTGAATTCTCCCTCTGCAGCATTATCACATGCGTCATCAATTACTGCCATGCCTAAGTCTAGCATCATGCCAGCACATTAAGACAGAAGGTACTATATGCAGTGTTCACTGGACCAGAAGAACAGAAATAAGAAGGGGAGGTGGGGAGAAAGAAACCCTAGAGAAGAAATTAAAAAAAAGGCAGACCGTGCAATACAAACCAGATCATGGCTGCTTAGCTAATATGGGCCAACTGCTGTGGAAGAAAAATGTCGAACACCCCAAGTTGTGTAAATTTCTGTAAACATCTAAACACACACACAAACACACACAACACCAACCTAGTTAGGAACATAAATATATGTTGATCCTTTACTATGCTACAGCTATGAAAATAAAAGCTAAAGTTAAAATATCTGTATCTCTAAATTGCCTTATTTTCCTGAGAGAGGAGGAGAAGCTAGTATTTCTTAAAGGGAGAAGGGGGAACGTCTTGACTATTACAGAGACTCTCTCTCCGGTGACTTTCCATTCTAGTTAATCAATAACTCTCTGAAACCCTTATTAAATACATACACTTAAGAACAAATATTAAATACTGACAATACTGACAAATTTAGACATTTTAACAATGGACTGTGTAATCTGAAAATAAAGGGCTTTTCAAAATAATGTTCAAAAATTAAGAGTCAGAAAAATAAATCTCCTTGTTCTGTTGCGTTGTATCAATATTTAAAACTAAGTCACGTGAATAGATACAATCAACTTTTGACAAAAACCAGACATCTCTTAAACCATAGAAACCAAAGTTACCATGTCTCACAAGAGTCTGGTAAATAAAAATATTAGCCCCTAACTGTTCCTAATGGAACATTTCACACATGATTGTGTTGCCAGGAAAGGTGAAGTTTTTTAAAGGATCAAAATACATTTTACTCCTTTATTCAATTTACAAAAACTTCAACTAAACTTAAACTTGTTATCTTTAACAGAGTATGGGCCAAAAATGGTATTTTTCCATCAAAATTCTAAATTGTTTCTAGATTTTTTTCACTGATTTCCTAACATTAAATATTAGATTACAATTCAAACTCTACTTGATTACTGTAGGGCATGCAAGAAAACAGCTCTAAACTGTACTATAAGTTAATTAATAAGTTTAACTTCATTCACATCAAGTGTCACACGAACACTACCTATCTATGATCCCAAATTAAGCACTGATCTTACCGATTCTATAGGCTTGTCAAGGGATGCTTGTTCAATTTCCAAATGTCCTTCTTCATATTGATCAAAGTGATTACCCTGAAAAAACAAGACTACAGTTATTTTTCCTAAAAGCAAATGCCAAAATTATTAGTAAAACTAATCAAACTAGGGGGTTATCTTTAATTTTTCATTCTTTTTGAATAAACAACCAAAACTATCACAAATTCAGGCTTTTTAAATCTGTAAACACAATTTATTAGAAGTCTAGATCTAGTAATATGAACTTGTCTTCTTATGATAAACATTGAAATTGCTAACTAAAACATTAAGCATCATCTGGGACAGCAACTCTTTCTTAGACTGACTATATTAGGAAGACTGCAGAATCTTAAAAACAAAGGGCTGTATTGTGTTTTACTTTTCCAAAACAATCTTGTGCTACAGCAAACAAACCCTGACAGCAGAATGCAAATAAAATCTGTATTACAACACTGTTTAATGTTGCTAGCATTGCCTTTCACTAAAACTGCTAAAACAGTCAACTTTAAATCAATTTCCAACTCCAAAGCTCCAAGGGGTTCAGAAACACAACCTCTTGACACAGTATCCTAAATACAGCTATTCCTCAAATGATCTGCCAAAAGACACAAGCATGCCTGTGTAACACCATATTTGACCATAATCAAGGAAGCTGTCACTACAACTAGAATAAGTCAAAACAGCTCAATTGAGGTTGGGAACAAACGAAAGTTCTCTCTAATTTTATTTTATTTTTTTCCTGCTTCATGAGAAAAGGAAGAGTTCATAATTCAGCTTTAAATCAGAATATCAAATTTTCAGTTTCCTTCTTATTACAAAGTAACAAGTATCAAATCTGGGTCTCTGGCACTGCAGGCAGATTATTTTACCATCCCAAATACAGGTATTCCCCAAATGATCTTACAGAGTAGAGGGCATGAGGATTTGTGAGTCCTGAATTTATTTAAGCCAAGAAAACTAAAGATTTCAGTCTAGCCTAACTTTAATTCAAGTATGGAGTGGTAGGACAACCTGGATGTTAACCTAACCAAAAATTACTTGGCTCTTTCAAAGTAAAATTTTAGTTGAACGAATACAGCTTAATTATAGCAAGCTCTGACAAGTAATTTGCCACACCATAATGTAAATATTAGGTTACTTGTTTTCGTCACCAGACTGAAGTCCTTAAGGACAAGAATGGAGTCTTGTAGGGATGAAAAAGTTCTGGAACTAGACAGGGTAATAATGGTTGTATAACACTGGTAACGTATTTAATGCCACTGGACTATGCACTTTAATTAAAATGAAAAACGTTATGTTGTTTGTTTTCACCAGGTTAAAGATAATAAAACTGTATGGTAGAGTCTATCCAAAAGAAGGAGTAATAGGATAGGAGTGGGGTTTCCAAAGATAAAAGCTAATCTTAAAAATGGAACAGGATTTAAGAGCAGAGGGGCTCAGACGGTAAAGGATCTGCCTCAATGCACGAGACCTGGTTTCGACTCCTGGGTTGGAAAGATCCCCTGGAGAAGGGAATGGTAACCCACTCCATTATTCTTGACTGGAGAATCCCATGGATTCTTTAACCTGGTAAAAACAAATAACGTAACATTTTTCATTTTAATTTAAGTGCAGGCTACATACAGTCCATGGGCCCACAAAGAGTCAGACATGACTAAGCAACTAACACTACAACTCTCCCTTCCCAGAATGAAAAAACAATCATCAACAAATAATATAAAAAAATAGCCATTAATCCTGAAAGTCTGTGTAATCTACAATATTTCATCCAATAATCTCTTTAAAGTAACACCTGCCTCTTGGCATTTAACTTCTATTCTAGCATTTAAAAGTTTAATAGTTGGAGTTTCCCTGGTGGTTCAGTGGTAAAGAATCCACCTGCCAATGCAGAAGACATGGGTCTGATCCCTGATCTGGGAAGATCTCACATGCTGCAGAGCAACTAAGCCTAGGAAACACAACTACTGAGCCCATGTGCCACAACTACTAAAGCCCACACACAGCAACTAGAGAAAACCTTGCGCAGCAACAAAGACCTAGCACAGCCAAAAATAAATAAATAAATAAATTTCTATTTTTAAGTTTAACAGTTACTTAAAAGTTGTTAACTGCAAAGTACATCTAAATTCCTAAATAATAAATATCTGGATGAATTAGATTAACCCAAATCTTACGGAACAGGACACCAAAGTGAAAGTGACAGTCACTCAGTCGTGTCCAACTCTTTGCAACCCCATGGACTATACAGTCCATGGAATTCTCTAGGCCAGAATACTGGAGTGGGTAGCCTTTCCCTTCTTCAGGTGATCTTCCCAACCCAGGGATCGAACCCAGGTCTCCCACATTGCACGCAGATTCTTTACCAGCTTAGCCACAAGGCAAGCCCAAGGGACACCAATGTCCGGCCAAATTTCATAATTCTCTTTTACTCTTATCAGTCAGTCAGTTCAGTCGCTCAGCTGTGTCCAACTCTTTGTGACCCCATAGACTGCAGCACGCCAGGCCTCCCTGTCCATCACCAACTCCCGGAGTTTACTCAAACTCATGTTCATCGAATCAGTTCTTTTACTCCATAGCTTGATATAATTTAATTATAACAGAATAATTTCAAACTACCAACAATAATTGGCTACTATTTTTTAAAGCAGCTAAACCTTTATTTAACTTAGGACAATCGATTAACTGATCTTCAACAAAGGTTCAAAAACAATTAGAGAAATAAGTATTTTCAATACATGGTGCTAGAACTAGGTACTCATATGCAAAAAAGTCTCAATCCACACTGCAAACCATAATAAAAATATAACTCAAAAATGTATCACAGACCTAAAGGCAGACCTTGGGTGAGACAAGGATTTAAGATACAACCCCAAAAGCACAACTTATGAAAGAAAAAAATTGAAAAACTGAACTGAGAGAAAATATTCACAAATCTTAAAAGATCTGTATCCAAAACATATAAAGAAGTCACAAAACACAATATTAAGAAAACCTAGTTCTAAAGTAGGCAAAAGTTTGCTGGTAGGAATGTAAAATGGTACAGCCACTTAAGAAAATAGTTTGGCAGTTTCTTATAAACTTATACACACATTTATCCAAATAATCCATCAATATTGTTACTAGGTAGTCACACAAGTAAAACGAAAAACTTATGTTCACACAAAACCTGCCTGTGAATGTTTAGAAATTACTCAAATGTCCCTCAACTGGGCAAGGAAATGTAAAAACTATAGTACACCCATACATGGACAAATATTCAGCAATAAAAGGAACAAACTACTCATATAAGCAACATCTGTATGAATTTCAAACACATTATGCAAATTAAAAGAAGTCATGCTTAAGAAGTTACCTGATTCTATTTATAGAGCATTCTGAAAAAAGCAAAACTAGAGGAAAACACCAACAAGTGGTTTTTTCCAGCCCCCTAAAAACTGGTAGATTCTAGAAGTTAACTCAGAAACCTGTTTAAGAGATAAGAGATGAGACAGAAGCCATTTTTAACTGCACATGTTTTTTTCTTTGAATTCTATACTAACCCAATACTCAAATATCCTAACAGAAATCACAATCACTTTGTGTTTTATCTCTGAATATTATAAAATGAAGGCTGTATGTATTTTTGAATCAATATCACTTTTAAATAAATTTTGAAATATTTCCCAGAAATTTTAAATGGTGTTGATTCAAAAATACACAAAAATATACACTGTGTTACTTTGGGAGTTTTTCCCCAGAAGTAAAAGGTACTAGGGGGGGACACTGAGAGAAGAATATCACATTTTCCATAGCTATTACATATTTAAAATGCAGATGATACTGTAGCATTTCTCTTTTGTATGGACAAAAATTAAACAAGCAATGTTATGTAAATATGACAGGAGCTGTAAGTATTTCTAGGGAGAAAAAAAAAACTAACCAACATCTAAAGTTTAGTTTTTTAAGTATCTGCTGACTTTAGCGATAGCACTTAAATTTAAACAGCCTGAAAAGAAATATCCTACAAATTATCATAACTAACTTAGAGAACTGAGAGAGATCACTTCTCAATATTTTGAGTATCTGATCTGGCATAATAAACCAAACAATTAGCGTCCTGTTTTTATTACTATCTTGCTATTTGGCCTCATACAAATCATGTTATAGTTTTCATCCATTCTGTACTCATTTACAAAATGAACTTGAACTTGTCATTTCTTGGCGTAAAATTCTATGAATTTGCAGATTTGAAGTGAATTAAATGTATCCTACAGGGAAAAAAAACCTGACATTTAAAATTTGCCACTACAAAAACCTAATTACTATCAAAGGTAAAATGTTAATCAAAAAGCTAATAATCCCTAGTGGTGAAGCATAAAACATTTTTCATCTACGCCAAAATAAACATAATGACATGAAAATCAAGTAAAAGCAAGCAATAAATAAACTAAGTGACCCTGGGTTTGCTGTAGACTTTTCAGATACAATACCAAACAGCACGGGACTTCCCAGGTGGCACTAGCGGTAAGAAGCCCGCCTCCCAATGCAGGAGACACGGGTTTAATCCCTGGGTCGGCAAGAGTCTCTGGAGGAGGAAATGGCAACCCACTCTAGTATTCTTGCCTGGAGAATCAATCCCATAGACAGAGGAGCCTGGAACGCTATGATACACAGGGTCACAAAGAGTCAGACACGACTGAAGTGACTTAGCACAGCACAGCACACAGAAGGCACGATGCATAAAAAAAAAAACCCGCTAAGGACTTTATTAAAATGTAAAACATCTGCTCTGTGAAAGTCACTGTTAAGAGGACAAGCCACAAATCAGGAGAAAATATTGCAAAAAGGCACATCGGACAAAGAGCTGTATCCAAAATATACAAAGAACTCAAACAATAAGAAAACAAACACCTCAACAAAAGATCTAAACTGACACTTCATCAAAGAAACTATACACATAACAAATACTATATGAAAAGATGCTCAACAACTTATTTCATTAGAGAACTGCATGTTAAAATGAAATGCCACTACATATGAGAATGGCTAACATCCAAGATACGACAACATCAAACGCTAGCAAGGATGTGGGAGCAACAGGAATTCTCACTCACTGCTGGTGGCAAAGCAAAATACAAAAGACAGTTGGCAGTTTCTTACAATACTAAACATACTCTTACCATACCATCCAGCATTTGCATTCCTTGGTATTTATCCAAATGAGTTTAAAATTTACATCAAACAAAATCTTATACATGACAGTTGCAGTAGTTTTTATTCACAACTGCTAGAATTTGGAAACAACCAAGATGTTGAGGAGATGAACAGATTAATTGACCATGATACATCTATGCAACAAAATATTATTCAGCACTAAAAAGATGAGCTATCAAGTCACAGAAAGGCACAGAGGAGTCCTGAAAACATATTACTAAGTGAGAGATGCCAATCTGAAAAGATAACATATTTTGACTCCAAGTAAGTAACACTCTGGAAGAAGCAATACAATGGAAAGAAATAGTTATGGGTATACACAGATACAGTGTGTGGCTCTAAGGGGCTTAAAGGGAAAAAAGGGATAAACAGATGGAACACAGATTTTTAGGACAGTGAAACTGTTATTCTATATGATACTGTAATGGTGGATACATGTCATTATACTACGTATGTCAAAACTACAGAACTACATCAAGAGTGAACCCTAAGATATACTAGGACCTTGGGTGATAATTAGGTGTCAATGCTGGTTCACTTCTTGTAACAAATGTACCACTCTGGTGGGAATTGTTGATTACAGTTAATGTGAAGGAGGGAATGGATATATAGAAACTGAATATTGAGCCTAATTTAAAACTGACTTAAAAAATAAAATCTATGTATTTTTTAAAAAGTAAACAACAAAAGTTAATAATCTGAGTAAACCCATAGTCAAAATTTCCAAGGCATTTCTTCAAAATAATATGTTCATTTTAAAACTTGACTACAGAATTGTAAAATTGATAACAATGATTATCTCTAAGAAATGAAATAAAGTAGCACTTACTTTCACTTCTTCCTGTTACAATGTAGCCTGAACTTTTAACATATCTACTTTTACATTTCTATTACTTGCTCTGTTTTAGTGGAGGTTTTTTTTTTCCTGATTTTTGCTTTTTAATTGCTTTCTTAACTACATTTTTCTATGCAAGTGGGTGAAACTATACTGTTGACAGAAACTTAGATTGGGTACCAATGCAATGTCCAATTAGAAGCTGGTAACATCTGACACATGGAAATTACAAAAGGTTTACAGCAAATGGATCAATAAAGGCATATCAAGAAAATGCAAGGGAAAAGGATAACAGTATTAATCTCATGGGAAATCGCAGGAGTCAAGGCATAAGGCAAAATTCATCATGATGGTCATGGTGATTAGAGACATTCATTAATACAGAAATAAATGTGCCGTACTAATGAAAGATGTTAATAAGGGGGAAACAGGCACAGAGTATATGAGAGGTGTGGTATATAAAAAAACTCTGTACTACCTTAGTAAACTTTCTGTAAATCTAAAACTTTTCTAAAATAAAAGGTTTATTTTTTAAAGTTTTAGGAAGGATCAATACCATTCCACACACACAGACATGTATAGCTTTCTTTAGATTTATAAAATTCTTTAGAAACCTTACCCTAATAAGCTCATGATATACTCAATACAGGATCTGGGAACCAGTTGAATTTAGGGGATTTTTTTTTTTAATCATCTCTATTTTACAAACAAGAGAACTGATACATAAACTGATACAGAGATTGTCACAAATTCACAAAGGCTTCTGATTCTTAGCCCCATATTCCTGCCACTGTATTCTACTATACAAAACCCAAAGATTAAAAAAACAATAACCTTGCCACCATAATTCTGAAATAATATTCTCTATAGAAAGCAGGAATAGTCAAAACTTAGTTAGCGATATGTAAAACAGATAACTAATAACCTGCTGTATAGATGGATGAATATACAGCATAGGGAACTCTGTTCAATACTTTATAATGGCCTATATGGGAAAAGAATCTTAAAAAAGAACAGTGGAGAGAGAGAAATAGATATATAACTGGCTCACTTTGCTGTACATCTGAATCCAGTAACAGTGTAAATCAACTATACTCCAGTAAATTTTTAAATTTAGTTATAAAATACATGGAAAGACTGAGGATGTATTACAAATGAGAAAAGACAACCAAGGAACAGCTAAATGTAAACAATGTGGAAACCTGGATGGGATACATGAACAGAAAAAAGACATCAATGGAAAAACTGATAAAATTCAAATGAGGTCTGTGATTTAGTTAATATTATCTTACCAATGATAGTTTCTTAGTCCTGATAATTATGTTATGGTTATTATACAAATATTGTAGCAGAAGAATTTGAGTGAGTAGCATACCAAAACCCTCTACACTATTTTGGGGACTATTCTGTAAGTTTAAAATTAGTTAAAAATAAAAAGTAAAAACCTTTCAGTTATCATTATTATTGAAAGCATACTATAAGAAAAAATCAAAAAGCTAAAAACTGTACTTTTGGAAAGGTAGAATGGAGACTGCGTGTATATATTAAGTAACTCTGAAAGAATCCCCATATAATTAGATTAAACAGTGGTTGTCTTTGAGAAGAAGTGATTTAACTTTTCACTCTGAATCCTTCTGTCCCTTCTGAATGTTGTACTAGAAAAGCAAAATGAAGGATGGAATATAAAAAGTGATTTCAAACTCCCAGGGCACAAACTATAGAAGCAGTAGCGGTGATGATGATAATATTTCTTGCCTTTCTCCCCTACAAAAATCTTTTTCAACTCCTTCTGATGAATTCAGTAAGATTGTTCTTTCCAAAAATAATCAGCAAGGCATCTGATTATCTGCTGGCCTCAACAGGGATTTGAAGAGAAGTAATTTTTTCTGCTTTACCCTGCTTTCAAAACCACATTTAGATCTCTGAAATCCCATTAGTGGTAGGATGACTGTATCATACAAACCAGGGCATAGAGAGGAAGAGGGTGTGCTAATCCTAATTACCCCTGGACAAGTGTATAAACTAAACAGTCATTCTGGTGAAAATTCACAGATCCTGTGATTATTAAACATTCTTAAATTTTGATTTCAATGATCACTGTTTTGAACAGTTATTTCATTGTCCAAATCAATTCTTCCTTTCTAAATATTACCTGCTTTAGAGTGAACTATAGCTTTTCATTTATGCTGATCAGAAATAGAAGTTCAAAAAGATCAAACATATACACAATGTTTCAAAGATTTTTAAATGACATCCACATATACATACAGCCAGCTGACTTTCTTTTAACTGCTTCTTCTCTTAAAAAAGGATCACTTTGGGGTAGACCTTAACTACAAATAAATAGAACCTGACTGAGCTGGATATTACTGAAGTACACGGTAGCTTTAGTTCCTTACAGGTCAAGGATTCTGCTTCCAAGCAGAAAGGACAAATGAGGAAATTTTCAATTTCAAATTTAGCTGCAGTGATCATTTCAATATAAACAGAGACTAAAGTTGCCCTAAATTTATCCATATAAATGAATCTTATCTGCTAACCAGTGCTGATTTTGGAATCTACATGATCCCACAGCTTTTCCAGTAATTAACTATATGATAATTAATACTGAAAATGAGAAATAAAGAAAAGTGTGGGACCATTCTTTAAGGATCACAACCAACAACCCATATTTCAAGTAGCAAAACAAAATATTTAAGATCCCGAAGAGGTGAGCCTCTTCCATCTTCTTATAGTTATTAAAATTTCATACCATTTCTAAAAAAAAAAATTTGATGGAAAGTATTACTCATAGTAAAAGTTGGCAGATCCAAAGTTTCCAATTTGAATCAAATCCATTATTAACAGGAGGATTATACAGACTGAAAATTTAAATCCTGTGTGGCTTTTCTATCTAGACTAGGTATGAGCCAAGTTTAAAGTTTTATCTTTGTCAGCTTTCTTGTATCACTCATGCAAACCCATCTTAGCACCTGGCTCTAGCTATTAAGCTGCCTGTTATAGATGTTCCTGTCTCGGCTCCAAATCTCTGCGATCAAAATTTATTTTTTCTACTGTATTTACCATTATCCCCTTAGAGACTGTCTAAAGCACAAAGTGGATATATTAATTGTAGCCCTACATCACAACTCAAATAATGTATTTGTTTATAATTTGGACTTTCTAAATTCAAAACATATAATGATGCTGATTTCACCTGCCATGGATTAAAAATGATTTTGTTTAGTGTATAGAGCCATACAGAACAGCTTCATATTTCACTTATGAACAAAACCTGTTCTCCTCTGACAACAAATAATGAGAATTCATCTCTGTCTCCCTCTCCCTTACCCCCGCCAAATAAACTAATTCTGGTATGATCTCAAATCAGAAAGAAAACATCTCAGGATGAAAAACATATCCAAAAAGTAATGGACATTTGGGGAATCCTTTAGTGGTCCAGTGGTCAGGACTCTGAGCTTTCACTGCTGAGGGCCCAGGTTCTATCACTGGTTGGGGAACTAAGATCCCACAAGCTACATGGCTTGGCCATAAAAATAAAGAAATGAACATCCTGGGGGATTACTGATATCATTTTATTAGTATAATAAAAATATATTTAAATTTAGAAACGCCACTGTGGTCAATTCCTCAAAAACCCAAGTTCTTCACTATTGTTTTCATCATCATACAGTCTGATTTCCAATGACTTTCAGTACATTAGTATAAAGCCAAAGATCTCTGAAGTCAGCAGAAATCAAATCAGTCTGCTGGGCGTGGGGGTGGGAGTGGGTGTGTGTGTGTGTGTGTGTTTGCGCACGTGCGCGCTTACTTACTCAGTTGGGACGCTGGGCTGTAGCCCGCCAGGCTCCTCTATTCATGGGCTTTTTCAGGCAAAAATACTGGAGAGAGTTGTCATGGTCCTCCTCCAGGGGATCGTCCCAACCCAGCGTGTCTCTTCTGTCTCCTGCACTGCAGGCAGATTCTTAGGCAGATTACCAAACCACTCACTGGGCTTAGGCCTGTTTCCCCAGCTATCAAATCCAGATGATGACACTACTGTATTACCGCACAGGTTTTGAGATTTAGAGTTTAAAAAAAGTAATAAATTATTATTTTAAGACATTGGTGAGCCAGTCAGTAACCCAAAAAAATAAATCCACTTACTAAATTTAACTCTATGTAACTTGGTAGGAGAGATAACTGGCTAAGCAATCTCAGTAAGTATCTAAGAATTTGAAAACACACTACACTGAGTCAAGGGTATGAGCATATCACACCCTCGTCTAAAAATACATGTACATCTGTTTGACATATCAAATTTTCTGGATAATTGGACTAGACCAAGAAAGGACTGGTTTCCAAAAACTCACTACACTGAAAAAGTAGGATCTTTAAAAAACCCCACAGGAGAAACAGGCCTTTTTCAGAAATGCAGGCAAAATCAGGAAACAATTTCTGAGGCATTCAAAAAGATATGGAGACAGTAGTTAAGAAGTCCTGTGAGATCCACATCAATGCTTATTATTTCTTTCACTACTCGCTGGTACGATAAACGACTATTTAGACATGTGACAAAAATTCTGCACTGGTCCACAGAAAAACAAAGTGTATATACAATATGACACACAAAAGAAAAGTCACAACTAAGATTGCTATAATTAATATATACAATATAAAATAAAGTGAGATTACAACTCTCCGTAGACAACCTCCATTCCTGAAATATCCTTCAATTGGCTTTATAGGATATCACAGAACTAACAGTTCAACTTAGATAATCCACAGCACAGCAGGAAGTTGATCCCCCAAGTTGGACATAATCCTCAGACTCTACGTAGTCTCTCCTTCCTACATACGTGCCTCTGCTGCTAAGTCGCTTCAGTCGTGTCCGACTCTGCGGGACGCCATAGACGACAACCCACCAGGCTCCTCCATCCCTGGGATTCTCCAGGCAAGAACACTGGGGTGGGTTGCCATTTATTTCTCCAATGCATGGAAGTGAAAAGTGAGAGTGAAGTCTCTCAGTCGTGCCGGACTCTTAGTGACCCCATGGACTGCAGCCCACCAGGCTCCTCCGTCCATGGGATTTTCCAGGCAAAAGAGTACTGGAGTGGGGTGCCACTGCCTTCTCCGTATGTGCCTCTACTTAAAAATTAATTCAAATATCTGAGCAACTTGTAGGTGCCAGACCCTGAACCAATTCTAGAAATATGAACAAGAAAGAATCTGCATTCAAGGAGTTCTATATCCAGGGAGATGAGATAAATTATAAGCATTATAATAAAATAAAAAGTATCATAAAGTATACAGAGAGATAAAAACAACACAGTGGTTAAAGGCTGAGACTAGTTCAAACTATTTGAAAGCTATCTCTTTGACTCACTAGCTGTGTGAAGTGGGTAAGTTTTTCATTTGTAAAATAGAGATAAAAATAGAACCTACCTAACTGGGAGATTGTACGAGATAATAAGCATAACATAGTGCCCAACAGAGAGCACTCTGTACTGTTAGCTGCTACTATTACTAATAAAAGTGTTACTGAAATATGACCAAAGAAAAGAAGCAACTAACTGCCTAGGGAAGATGTCACAGACACAACAAATTGAGTCTTGAAGAATGAGTGGTAAGAATTCCAGACAGGTAGGAGCATATGCAAAAACAAAAACAACAAAAAAGCCTAGCAGGTCCAGATAAAAACAGAAACTACAGGATGGCAAGACAATGACAGGGCAAGAAAAGAAACACATCTGTTACAATGGCACCAGATGCTTAACAGTCTCAAAAGCCAAGTTAGTGCATTTGGATTTTATTCTTGAAACAATCAGGAATGACAGGAAAAGTCATATTTTAAGAGAGAACAAGGTTCAAATTTGAGTTTACTGTGTGGCCTCAATTTCTGTTTTCTCTTATGTAAAGGGAAGGATACTACCACCTCGATTGGATGGTTACTTAGATAAATATCTCCAAAATGCTTTAACACAAAGCCTGTCATTTAATACTATTCAACAAACAGTAGCTGATAGTTTCATCACTAGATTCCACAGCAGTCAACTTCTGATGCTATAATGGTCATGGATATATTTTGACACTTATTTTGACAGTATCCAGTGGAAGTACCACTCTTTTCTGCCATCTACTCTTCTACTGGAATAAATGAAAATAATACTGACTTTTAAAAACCTTTTCTTATCCTTTTTTATATTTTATGATGTCATGCCAACAAACAGGAACTCAATAAATGATTGGGAAATGAAATGGAATTTCTGGTAGACCTATAAACAGCAAAAAGGCAGGCAAGAAGTCATAAACGACCAATCAAGCTTATAAAGGTGAGAT
>SJYC01125590.1:0-11596 GCA_006408675.1 Madoqua kirkii
TGGGCGGGTGGGGGGGGGGAATTAATGATAAGTATACCAACTACTTCTGACCAGTTAGTTAACTGGTAAAAAATGCTGCCAAGTATTAAAGAGAAACAATGCTTTGCACAATGTAGACAATACCAACAATCATCACCTCAAAGGGGCTGATCTGTAAGTCACAGCAGAAAGAATGCTACAAAAGAAATCAGAAGGTTTAAGTTCAAAACTCAGGCCTGTACTAGACAAGTTTCCTCATCTATAATACACTTACTACCTACTCTATTTACCTTGCTGAGTTACTGGGAGAATTAGATAAGACTGTATACAAGGGCAGTTATTAAACTGTCATGACAGTATGTGAAGTCGCTCAGTTGTGTCTGACTCTTTGCGACCCCACAGACTGTAGCCTATCAGGCTCCTTCGTCCAAGGGATTTTCCAGGTAAGAGTGCTGGAGTGGATTGCCATTTCCTTCTCCAGGGGATCTTCCCAACACAGGAAACGAACCTGGGTCTCCCGCATTGCAGGCAGAAGCTTTACCATCTGAGCCACCAGGGATATTATCATTCTAATATCCAAGTTAAGACGATTTTACAACATCCTGGTGCCTCAGTTTCCTAACTTCCTTTCCTAAAATGATCCTGACGTCCATTCTACCATAGCCATTTCACTCTCATGATCATTACGACTTCAACTCCTCCATTATCTCTATTTCAAACACTGCTCTCTAGCCACAACCTTCTGTCTTTCCAACTCAATTCCTCTAGAACCTCCACTCCAAGAATCCTTCAGCCTCATCAGAACCTACGACCCACTGATTCAACTTTCTTTACCCTTAACTCTCGAAGTCCTCAGTTGTCTCTCTGCCAAGCTTAAAATCACATAGCCCACTATTACAATCATTCCCTTGCACACACCTTCTACTCTATTCCCTTGCCCTCATTCACATTAATTCCGGTTAATGGAGACCGGTCATCACAGCTTTAACAGGATGTGTAGCACATCTAACACAACTCTATCTAAATCAGTCTTCCTACATCTATTCCCCTGCTCAACACGACTGCTTACAGCAATGAAATAAAACTTTTGTAGCCCTAGCTTTTCCTTTGCCTATTCCCAGTGGTTTATTCATTGTCCTTAAAAAAAAAAAAAAAAAATTCTGCTAGTTTTACCTCTACGTTTTTACCCTGGCTATTTTCTCCAGCTGAATGCCTCCCTGTCTTCTCCTTTGCAAGGATGCAAACCCATCTTTCAAGACCCAGTTTAAATGTTTCAGAAAGGCACACTTAATCATCCCACTTTAAGGGTTCTCTTTCTCCCTTAGGGTTTTGCATTTATTTACTGTAATACTATTTATCTGATAATCATGTTAGTCTTGTTTATAATACATACTGTTTTTACTTTTGGTATCTCTCCAGCTATAACAATAACTCCCTAAAAAATACCACTTAACTCCCTCAAAGACATAATCATACATACTATTCTTAAACACTTCAAATACTGTTTTAACAACTTTTCAAAAAATTAGCTTATATTCTAAAAAATATTTCTGAAATATACCTTTTTGTATCTCTTGTGCAGATGAATCCCTAAAGTACTATTAATTAGATTTTCAACTACTTTTGTCCCTTTTATACTCCACAATTTTACTCATAGGAACAAGATAAGTTGTTGACACTACAGCATACAATCCACAAGTATCAGCTTTAGTTTCTCTAGTCAAGAGCTAAAGTATCACATCAACTTATTGATTTTATCCTACTGCCTATAAAAAGGGTGAAAAATTAAGCCTCTCTCTCTCATCAACTTTGGAAAAATAACATTGAATGAACCATGAGATATGAATACTGACTTTCCAACAATCATTATTTAAAATGTCAGATACAGAACATGATCAATCATTTTTCTCTGTAACAACTTTAAACCTGGAGAGCTATTTTGTATTCCAGTTCTAATAAAAAGAGACATAAACTGAAATCCCCTTTTGAAATCAACATAATCACTTTAGCAAGGATCACAAAAATAATTGGAAACTCATGAGACGAGAGTAAATGTAATATTACAAAGGTAACTTTCTGGTCACTTGAGTGACACAAAATACAAGATTTACCTTACTCTAACATTGTTGGTAAAAAGAATTCAGGCAAATAACAGGAAACTCTGTTTGGGGCCCGAATGTTAATTTCTTACTCACTACAGCACATACTAAAACATTATGTGCTATTAACTTGTGTATAATGCCAAAATAACTTTAGCTATACTTTTTTTCCAAACATTCCTAAATTAGATATAAAATACTAAATGTATGTTAAATCTCAAAGAAATCATTTTGTATAGGCATAACAATACAGTATATTCAGCTTGGGCATATTTAATTTTTTGCACTGATTAATACAATATGTATTAAGCACATTTGGTTAGACTTCCACAGTTAAATGGACAATTCACTTTTTATAACTGGAAAATCATTACAACATCTTCTGGTATTCACTGCAATATCAAATCAATGCCTTCTTTCATTATTTGTGGTGGTCATCTGTAATGCCTTTAGTAACTGCCATGAGTCAGCTTTCACTTAATACTAAATGGCAATGCTCATTATGAAAAGAGAATGCCAGACATACAAATATCAAGTAGTTTCACGGAAGGAATTTTAACAGAATTCAAGAACTGGATGTCTACCTCAAGATGGAATTCATTTTCATTAATAAATATTAGAAATGTATTAAGTCACAAGAGCAAATATGAAACCTCTACATGGAGGGGTTCAAGATTTCATGAACTTTTGCTTCTTTTTCCGAAAATGGTAATCTTGACCACATCAAGAAAACAAACTGTTTGTTCTTTATTCATTTTATCATGTTATCTAACTAGAGTGAATTGATATAGAAATTATCCCAGCGATGAAGCAGCACAATCGAGGTAGCCAGTTATATACGCTTAAAAAATTTTTTTAAGTCACAAATGTTAATTCTGGTTAGTTAACTTATAAATAGACTTGAGAAAATGTGATAAAAATATCTCTCGCAGTACTTTAATGAGAATTTTGTGACACACACAGAATAAAAGGAAGGACTACAACAGAACACTTATTTTTCCATAACTTTATTGCCACTCAGCCTAATGATATATTTATCTAGGTATCGTTCTTCTTGGTCTTCCATACCTACTTTAAAATGAAATAAGTAAGACTGCCATCAAATGAAGCCCTATGATCACAGTTCTTGCCAACCCCATCCTCCCTTCGAGGAAGGTTGTAATAAATGTCTTTCTCTCTGATGTTATTTCTTAATATGTCTCACGTTTTTAAATGCCTTTTGCCTTAAGTATATATATACCCTGTACCCTTGAAATCACAACCAGGGAGACTTCCTTTATGTTGACCTTACTTTGGTCACTCTTAATCCCTTGAGAATATACTAATCAGTAACTGTGCATTTGCTAATAACCATACAAATGCATGGTGAGTATACTGAAGTTTGTACAGCCTTGATTCCAGGCCTTTCCACCTATCATCATGTGTATGGGAATCGAAACAGTAATGATTTTGCGTAAGTTTCAATATCCTAAGCAAACCTGACAATGATTTTCACAGCTAGTGGTATCTTTCAGAGGATAGGAAACAGAGGCTAGAACATTTGCCCATGTGTGATCTCCGGCATGTCTGCATTAGAACGCCAACTGTATTACACAGTCCCACATAGAAAATATATTAATATACCTCTACGACCAAATATTTTAAAACTGTAAACCTCCTGACAATGGTCTCAATTAAGAATTATCTGAAAGTCACATCCTAGTGTCACATATGAAACACAAAAAACATACTACATAAAAGTAATACAGCTTATTGCTGTATACCACTATGATTACTATATACGTTACAGAAAGTTCTTGGGTAACTTCTACACTTTTATTATGACCTTTAAGATAGTTGTTTTTTTCATTACTTTATCACTTACTGATCTATTACTGTAGCTCCTTTTCATTAGAAATCTCAAGCAGAATGCATTCAGAGCAAGAGGAAATGAGAAGCTACTTGAAATCACCAGTCCTCTGCAAGCACACAAGCTGAAGAACATTTCCTCACTAACATTCAGCTGCATCATCATTAATAGCTGCGCAACCACTAAACGCTAAGCAGTGTGTATATATACCTCATTGCTGTACATCACAGTGCAAAAAATACTTTCTTTAGTGCACTTGGAATTCAAAGTGTTGAAAATATATCTACATTTGTAAATTATACCATGCTATTTTCCACTAGTTTCTGTAACATTTCAATCTGTGAACAAATATGCCTTAATCTGGTAAATGTAGGCAGAAGTCATGTCTCATTCAGAAATTGAGGTCAGATTCTTAAAGAAGTAGTTAAAACTCTTAAAACATTTAAAAAATAAATACATCAGCCCAAACCACAAAGATTTCCAAAGATAAAACGCCACTTAAAGGGGGTATTTTTAAATAATGTCAGAACTAAGACAAGAGTTAACAATATATCCTCTATGACAAAGGGTAGCATCACTGTCAGAAGCCTTCCTAGAAGCCCTTGGGAGACCAACAAGAAACAGGTATGGCCAAAATGCAACAGAGTAGAAACTGTAATTGTATCACCTCTCTGAAAGCTCATTTATTCTTTGTGACCTATAAGTTTATCCTCCATATTTGATGACTCAGTTACAGTTATATAAAGTAAAGTTATTGGTCATGAGCACAGGTTCAAAAGTCAAAAAGCAGGAGTCTAAACCCTGGTCTGCCATTACCAGCTGCAGATACTTGGCCAAGTTATTTAACTATCTGTACCTGAGCTGCCTCATTTGAAAGTAAGAGTAACACTACGCACCTCATAAAGTTATTGGAAGATTAGAAGACAATACATGAAAAGTCCACAGAATAGTATCTGTTTATTATTAAAATAAAGTTATCAAATGTTTTCAAACATGTCCCTGATATTAATGATTACTCTTTATATTCATTAAGTGCTTCAAGTAATATGCCAATTAGGCTCCTCTCGATATTATATAAAACACCTTTGAAACTTTTAAGTGTTCACAAAATCTAATAGTGAAGCCTCTTCTGACTCCACACTAAATTCAAGAGACAATCCTTAAACTCCCCAAAATTTGCACCTAATGGTAAATTGGTAAAGAGTGAAATTCTACAATTCTAAATTCCCTTGCCAAATTAAAGGCAAAGAAAATGATAGTCATCTAGAACTTACCAGAGAAGGTGCAAAGAAAAATTTCCACTGCTAGAAGATCTGTTTAAAGAAACAGGATCTATGTACTGTATCTGGAAACCTACTTTGGATTTGTTTTCAAGTGCATTCAGTAGCTTCACCTCATTTATCACTTAAAGCCTTAAAAGGCCAAGTTAATTTTGAATAACCTGACCTTGAACAATGTTTCAGATATGCTATATGCAGGAGCTTCCTAGGGCATTTTCTCTCCCATAACTTTAAATCAAATGATATCATTAATGAAAACTCAACTACATTTTCCCCTTTATTGAAACACTCAGAAAAAATAGTACTTAAAATATTTTTAAATGATTTTTAAAAATGTTAGCACAATAATTTACAGAAGTTCTAACATCCTGTAATTGTCTAATAGGTTTTCATTACTAATATCCTATTTATCCATAATGCTGGGACATCTGAATCTTAAAAACCAGTATTTACCTGGCTGACACAATACAGCAGAAATTGGCTATACCAATATAGAAGCAGTAAGTAAAACATACGTAATATCTTCAAAGGCTCATCAAGCAACCAAAGCATATCGTATATACACAACTAAAGCATGAGAAGAGAAAGTCATTTAACTTGAAAAGGAGAAGCTTTCCTCAATTTATTCAGGTGACTGCATTCATTTTCTGTTCTCCAGTTTTCAAATCTTTTACGGTCCTGAAAATCCTGCCTGTTCAACACTGCTGAAATCCTGTGGTTAACGTTTTCCCACAAAACTTATTTGTCTGTATTATCTATTTTCAATTTTAAGTGACCTTCAAATTCTCTCTGAAAAGCCCTAGAAGATTTTAATTATTAACATGTCTCCTTAAAAACTACCAATAAAACCACATCTTGCAGCCTACTCTTATTTTATGGTGCTCCCTAAAAAAAAAAAAAAAAACCTCACCTTTCCCAAGGATCAAGGAGTTAGTAGGAAAAAAAAAAAAAAAAGCTAGTAAGAACTGCTTTAAAATTCCCTGGACCTGTATTCCATCTTTAAACACCTTGAGATCCTGTACTGTGCTGCAGCTATTCAGGAGGCGCATGATCACAAGGCTTTTCAACAGCCTTAGAATCTTCTGTTGCAAAACTTCTCTTCAGCAGTGTAGGTGCTAGATTGTTTCATTACTGCCTTCACTGCTTTACCCGTTTAGTTACCAACCCAAACATCCGGCAGAATTCAAACCCTTCAAACTACCTTCCTAAATCTATCTAGAGTATTCCCATGTAACTTTGAGAAAGAGCTGCAGCGGGATAACTTGAGTTCGGACGTTTATCCCTTGAACCAAACTGCTGTTGCCAAGGTCTGCGGTAGTAATGCAGGGGTTTCTTTGAGACTAAGGACGTCATTTACCCTCTAGAAATAGCCCATCTCTACTAAATCCCTTTTAGTCGCTGAGATTTCTGCGGCAACAATGCTCAACAGGAAGGTACTCGAAACAGCCGCAGGACGTGTTGTTCTAATTTGGCCTTAATTTTTTCCTCAGTCATGCTGGCCACGGCAAGGACATTTTTCCATACAACGTTTGCAACTGAAGAAAGAAAAATCAAGCTGTTGGTAGCAGTCACCACCTGCTTGTAAAGTCCATTATCGCGATGCTTTTTACGAATCTCTCAAGGTAGCATTTAGGGCTAAGCTTACATCGAGCATCCTCCTGTAACTTACTGTTTTCCAAGCCCATTTAACGACGTAATGACAACAGCAACATTTACGCTCAGGGAAATCTCAATGTTTGACTAACCATGGAGGCTCTGATAACTAAAGCCCCCTTTTTTCCGGGTGAGGAAATGGAAAAATAGACAATGAAAACGATTTGTTACAGTGAGCAAATTGGGAGAAGGATCCCATGAAGAGCCGTGCGAGCAGAATCCAGGGGTTTAGGAGCCTCAGTCTCAGCAACACTCGCCCCAAAAACCTCCCACCCCACCCCCCACCCCCGCTTTCCCCTGGGAGCCAGCCCAGCGCCCGCACAGGCTGGGCACACCCGAGGGCAGCACAGCCACCCCACCCAGCGGCCAGGCTGGGGCTCCCAAACCCGCAGACCAAACAGAACGAGGCCGCAAACCCAGCGGCCCGAGTTAAAGACCTTAAGATACAGAGGGAGAGAAGATGCGGCCTCGCCTCAAACCCGGAGGCCCCTAGAGGAATCGGAGGCGGGAGAAAAGGGAGCAGGTTCGGAAGCCACAGCAGAGCCCCGAGTGAAAGAAAACTGGGAGTGGGGGATGAGGAGGTTCTGGTTCGGCCTGAGCCTTCCCCGGACCTCGGTGACGCCCGTGTTTACCTGAAAGTCTCGGTCCTCGTTGAAGCGGGAGAAGCGGTCCGCCATTTTGCCGCCTTCACTCCTCTCAGGACGACACTCTCCGGTTCGCTCCTTCCCTCCCGCGACACCCGCCCCCTCGCTCTCCTTCTGTGTTCCCCGCCTCCTCCCACGCCCACCCGCGCGCGCAGGCGAGGGAGGGAGGAAGCGAGAATGCGTATCCCGACCAAAGCCCCGATGGCGCAGGCGCCTTTCTGTCCTGGAGGCGGAACCTTCCCTCGCGTCTCGGCTTCGCGCGCGACCCAAAGCGACCCCGGCGCCGCGCGTGCGTACTCGCGCTGGAGGGCCGCAAGCGCTTCCGGAGAGAAAGGTCACAAGGGGGCGCTGAGCTCCTGGATCCGGATGTTTTCCTTCAGCTGGCTTATGTTAGTGGGTTATCTTTTTGTCCGCTTGTTTTCCTGAATACATGGAAGCCCACCCTCTGCTTTCTTCACCAAATAACAGCATAATGTAGTGGTCGAAAGCGCAGATTTTGGAGCCAGACTTCTTAGTTTAGAATACTGGTTTACCTTGAAGATTAATCGTCGGACGAGACAGGAATATCCCTTCTCTCACCAGGCCTACCTTCCGTGGGGAAAATGAGATAATAAAATAATTACATAATTTTAAAAATTAACTAGTACTAGGGGGAAAAAAAAACACAGAGTGATGAGATCAACGACCTCCGAAACGACCTTTGATCCAAGAAGCAGCAAGGGGCATGCTGCTCCCCCGCTTTCCCCTGGGAGCCAGCCCAGCGCCCGCACAGGCTGGGCACACCCGAGGGCAGCACAGCCACCCCACCCAGCGGCCAGGCTGGGGCTCCCAAACCCGCAGACCAAACAGAACGAGGCCGCAAACCCAGCGGCCCGAGTTAAAGACCTTAAGATACAGAGGGAGAGAAGATGCGGCCTCGCCTCAAACCCGGAGGCCCCTAGAGGAATCGGAGGCGGGAGAAAAGGGAGCAGGTTCGGAAGCCACAGCAGAGCCCCGAGTGAAAGAAAACTGGGAGTGGGGGATGAGGAGGTTCTGGTTCGGCCTGAGCCTTCCCCGGACCTCGGTGACGCCCGTGTTTACCTGAAAGTCTCGGTCCTCGTTGAAGCGGGAGAAGCGGTCCGCCATTTTGCCGCCTTCACTCCTCTCAGGACGACACTCTCCGGTTCGCTCCTTCCCTCCCGCGACACCCGCCCCCTCGCTCTCCTTCTGTGTTCCCCGCCTCCTCCCACGCCCACCCGCGCGCGCAGGCGAGGGAGGGAGGAAGCGAGAATGCGTATCCCGACCAAAGCCCCGATGGCGCAGGCGCCTTTCTGTCCTGGAGGCGGAACCTTCCCTCGCGTCTCGGCTTCGCGCGCGACCCAAAGCGACCCCGGCGCCGCGCGTGCGTACTCGCGCTGGAGGGCCGCAAGCGCTTCCGGAGAGAAAGGTCACAAGGGGGCGCTGAGCTCCTGGATCCGGATGTTTTCCTTCAGCTGGCTTATGTTAGTGGGTTATCTTTTTGTCCGCTTGTTTTCCTGAATACATGGAAGCCCACCCTCTGCTTTCTTCACCAAATAACAGCATAATGTAGTGGTCGAAAGCGCAGATTTTGGAGCCAGACTTCTTAGTTTAGAATACTGGTTTACCTTGAAGATTAATCGTCGGACGAGACAGGAATATCCCTTCTCTCACCAGGCCTACCTTCCGTGGGGAAAATGAGATAATAAAATAATTACATAATTTTAAAAATTAACTAGTACTAGGGGAAAAAAAAACACAGAGTGATGAGATCAACGACCTCCGAAACGACCTTTGATCCAAGAAGCAGCAAGGGGCATGCTGCTTTGGGACCGAGAGAACCTTTAGACCCGAAGGGCCAAAGACCGCTAATAACGTGGCATTTTCGAGCGGTCGCTTGAGAGTATTTCTCAAGAGACCACAATTGATCCAAATAAACTACAGCTCTCTGGACTTCAGTTTCGTTTTTAAAAATAAGGAAATTAGGATGCTCGGGCTGATGCACTGGGATGACCAGAGGGATGGGAACGGGAGGGAGGTAGGAGGGGGGTTAGGATGGGAAACACATGTGTACCCGTGGCTGATTCATGGCAATGTATGGCAAAACCACTACAATATTGTAATTAGCCTCCAATTAAAATGAATTAAATTTATTTTAAAAGTAAGGACATTGAATTCAGTAATCTCTACTGCCCCTGCCTAGCACTGACTTTGTATGGTTTAAGAATCAAATTTTTCCATCCTTTGACCTTCCTGAGCACCACACCCAGCCCTCCAGCCTCCTTAGCCAAAATACATAAAACAGGAGAGGTGGCAGGACTTTTAAAAGAGTGTGATGTGCTAAGTCGCTTTAGTTTTGTCCAGCTCTGTGCAACCCTATGAACTGTAGCCTGTCAAGCTGCTATGCCCATGAGATTCTCCAGGCAGGAATACAGGAATGGGTTGCCAGTACCCTCCTGCAGGGGATCTTCCCAACCCAGAGACAGAACCCGCATCTGTAACTTCTCTTGCATTGGCAGGCCGGGTGTTTACCACTAGCGCCACCTTGAAAAGTAGTTGACAGAAATCACACGTTGGATAAATGGCTCTTACCCTACCCTGGGCAATGGCGCCCCACTCCAGTACCCTTGCCTGGAAAATCCCATGGGCGGAGGAGCCTCGTGGGCTGCAGTCCATGGGGTTCGCTAGGAGTCTGACACGACTGAGCGATGTCACTTTCACTTTTCACTTTCGTGCACTGGAGAAGGAAATGGCAACCCACTCCAGTGTTCTTGCCTGGAGAATCCCAGGGACCGGGGAGCCTGGTGGGCTGCTGTCTCTGGGGTCGCACAGAGTCGGACACGACTGAAGCAACTTAGCAGCAGCAGCAGCAGCACCCTACCCTGAGAGAGTCCAATGAAATGTTTTTGAGAACATGTGGATTTTCTATTCCTTTGTTATTACGCTCTTCCTCACTTTACCCCCAGTCCAAGCAGAATACAGTGCTAAGCAGTGAAAAGAGCTCCCTATTTAAGGAGAGGCAGAACACACATAATTGAAACATTATAAAGAGCCTTCAGGGTAAATAGGGTAGAATGAATTCCATGCAGTCACAAGACACATTTACCTCTTCTCCCTCTGCCAGCCCCATTGAAATGACAGTTAAAAGAATGAGAAGGGCATACGCTCCCATGAACAAACAGATCTGAAGAAGGGACAATAGCAAACAAGTGATGTCAACAACAGTTGGAAGCTGGAGAGCATAGATAAATGGAAATGGCTTAAGCAGAATGGAGAAAACAAAGTCCTGGAGTAGGGAAGCCAGGAAACAAATTGACTTGAGGCTAAGATGTAGCAGAGAAGCTCAAGAATTGGAATTTCCAGGTACCACTGAAGGTAAAGTAGGAAGTCAAGAAAGGGAAAGTAGGAAGTCAAGAAACACCTAGAGTAACAGGCAAATTTGGCCTTGGAATGCGGAATGAAGCAGGGCAAAGACTAATAGAGTTTTGCCAAGAAAATGCACTGGTCATAGGAAACACCCTCTTCCAACAACACAAGAGAAGACTCTACACATGGACATCACCAGATGGTCAACACCAAAATCAGATTGATTATATTCTGTGCAGTCAAAGATGGAGAAGCTCTATACAGTCAACAAAAACAAGACCAGGAGCTGACTGTGGCTCAGATCATGAACTCCTTATTACCAAATTCAGACTTAAATTGAAGAAAGTAGGGGAAACCGCTAGACCATTCAGATATGACCTAAATCAAATCCCTTATGATTATATAGTCAAAGTGAGAAATAGATTTAAGGGCCTAGATCTGATAGATAGAGTGCCTGATGAACTATGAAATAAGGTTCATGACATTGTACAGGAGACAGGGATCAAGACCATCCCCATGGAAAAGAAATGCAAAAAAGCAACATGGCTGTCTGGGGAGGCCTTACAAATAGCTGTGAAAAAAAGAGAGGCGAAAAGCAAAGGAGAAAAGGAAAGATATAAGCATCTGAATGCTGAGTTCCAAAGAATAGCAAGAAGAGATAAGAAAGTCTTCTTCAGCAATCAATGCAAAGAAATAGAGGAAAACAACAGAATGGGAAAGACTAGAGAT
>SJYC01125591.1:0-46782 GCA_006408675.1 Madoqua kirkii
GCAGATTAACAACATTTCAATAGCAAACTAAATCAAATGAAAGTTTAATATAGCATGTATACACTGGAGAGACTCAGGGAAATTGAGTAACTCACTTATGGCTGAAATTCTCACTTTAAATACCATCTTCAGCTAAAGATAAAGCAAGATGTAGAATGCAGTGGTTTAAGTGGTTTAGGATTTCAAAGGGGAGGAAGCAATTCACAGAGAGATAGAAAAATAAATATTTGGTAGACAGCTGTTAGCTAGGCCATGCAAAGACAATGGGACACATGATGGACTCTGATCTCTAGGCCCTGTCAATTTCCCACACCATAACTAGTCCAGTATTCTTTTCAAGTTATTTCTGTTAATACTCCTGTTACAGGAACAGGCCCTTTACCTACAATATTTTAGGCAGTGAGGGGCAGGTAGCAAGAATACCTTCCTGAGGCCTGTTTCTTAAAAACAATCAGCCTAAATGAATCCTCATGCCAAAGAAGCATATTTTTGAGTGGCAAATTTTGCTTCCCTACAGTATCATCTTCAAATGCTACCTAGTCTGACTGTTTAGATGCAAATTTCTGCGTTATAAAACATCTGTTATTTAATCATTATTCTGTCCTTTCTCTAATAATAAAAATTTATTTTTACTTTCAGAAATTTACTTATTTTTTGTTGTACATGCTATCTCCCTATAATTTCACATATTTATTTTCCACTTTCCAAAGCATTTTAGAGACATAAATTAATACATTTTAAGTAAAAATTTTAAATCTCATGAAATATTATAAAATGAAGAGGGTATAACTGAGAAGACTAACTACAAATAAATGCTATAAAACAGGAACTTCTTCATTTTCTGAAGTCAGATCCATCAATCTACCTGCATTTTTCACACATTTTCTTTTGTCTTTCCTTCTCTTAAATGCAAGACATGTTCCTCTTGTCAAATTATTTCTTCATTTTTGCTGTAAATTTCATTTGCTGCCACCTTCCTTGGAATGTCTTTTGGTTTATCAATCCATTCTTCTGTATTTTAACCTTACTCTTTCCATTGATTTTTTTTATAGGGACATGTGTCTCTAATAAATATTTAAAAGTCCCTCTTCCACTTACAAGCACACCTCATTTGACTGAGTTCACTTTATTGTGCTTTGCAGATAGTGCTTTTTTGTATTTTGGTTTCTGTTTGTTTGTTTGTTTTTACAAATTGCAGATTTGTAGTAACGCTGAGTTGAACAAGTCTATTGGCACCATTTTTCAACAGCATTTGCTCATTTTTTGTCTTTGTATCATATTTTGGTAATTCTCACAGTACCAAACCTTCCCTGGCAAAGATTATGACTTCCTGACGGCTCAAATGATGGTTACCATTTTTTAGCAATGAACTATTTTAAGGTGTGAATATAATTTTTTAGACATAATCTATTGCATACTTAATAGATTACAGTATGTGTTGTGTGCTTAGTCACTTGGTCGTGTCCTACTATAGTATCAGTTCAGTTCAGTTCAGTCACTCAGTCGTGTCCGACTCTCTGTGACTCCATGAATCACAGCACACCAGGCCTCCCTGTCCATCGCCAACTCCCAGAGTTCACCCAAACCCATGTCCACTGAGTCAGTGATGCTATCCAAACATCTCATCCTCTGTTGTCTCCTTCTCCTGCCTTCAGTCTTTCCCAGCATCAAGGTCTTTTCCAGTGAGTCAGTTCTTTGCATCAGGTGGCCAAAGTATTGGAGTTTAAGCTTCAACATCAGTCTTTCCAATGAACATTCAGGACTGATCTCCTTTAGAATGGACTGGTTGGATCTCCTTGCAGTCCAATGGACTCTCAAGAGTCTTCTCCAACACCACAGTTCAAAAGCATCAATTCTTCAGCACTCAGCTTTTTTTATAGTGCAACTCACATCCATAAACAACTACTGGAAAAACCATAGCTTTGACTAAACAAATCTTTGTTGGCGGTCCTATAGTCACAATAATCAGGTAAAAAGAGGGTAAGGGTCTTTTAGATCCTTGTAGTTTTCTCCTATATAAATTTACCTAAGAAATAATATCTGAATATAGTTTTCATCTTTACACTTTTAGGTTAATTTTGTTAATTTCAATTTAAAGTTTTAAAATTTACTAAATTTACATATCTTTAAGAGTAAAAAAAATGTATCTAATTTCCTAATCTTAAAAATGTTAAATAGGTTTATTTTTCTTGAAGTCATCATTATATAGATACAAAATAATGTAGATAAAATATCATTAATACTAAGAAATACCTATATGCTGCTTGCCATACTGGGTAATCTTCCATCTGAATTACCTCTATTGCTTTATTTAATCCTCACACAATTTCTTGAGATAGGTAAAATCCTTACTCTATAGATTAGTAAACTGGGACACATGGCCTAAATAATTTTCCCCCAAAATTGACAGGCAAAATTGAAGCCAGGTAATCAGACTCAAATTCTTTGCACAAACTATGTCTCTTTGTAGCATGGTGATAATGAACATTTTTATTTCCATTATCTTTATTGTATCATTTCCTCTTAGTAATTTAATTTCTTTACCTTTTTTTCTTATTTTTTCCCCACTGTGTCAAAGTCTCCTGTTCTTTATCCCACTAAGCTTATTCCAGAATATTAGTTCCCATTGACTTTTATTCCAACTTTTATGTCCTGAGTAATTTCTTTAATTTTTAGCTTTTGCATGTTGTTTCCTTTTATTTCATATGATACTGCGTACTAGAAAAGTTCCTATTAAATTTCTTTATTCCTACCCCTAGTCTGGGGTACACTGGTCTTCAGAGAGTTCTGTAGAGGATGATAGTGGTGGGTCCTTTGTTAGGAAATCAGGAATCATATTTGATCTAGAACAGGGTTCAGCAAAGTACAATCAGTGGGCCATACACAGTTGCTACATGTTTTTGCAGGCCTACCATTAAAAATGCTTTTTTTTCTGTTTTTAAATGGTTGAAATAAACATAGCATTTTATGACATACAAAATTGTATACAGTTCACCTTTTAGTATCCATCAATATAATATATTGGAACAAAAACCTGCCCCTTTGTTTATGAACTGTCTACTTCTATACTATCACACTATAGAAAGAGAGCTGAGTGGCTGGGACAAGCTGTGTGGCCCACAAAGGCTGAAACATTCACATATAGTCTGTCAGTCCCTAGTCTACAACCTTTCTGTTCCTATTTGATCACTCCTTCCTGACATATATATTCAGGGAATTAGAGCGGATAGAGTGCCTGAAGAACTGTGGATAGAGCTTCGTGACACTGTGCAGGAAGCAGTGATCAAGACCATCCCCAAGAAAAAGAAATGCAAAAAGGGAAAATGGTTATCCGAGGTGGCCTTACAAATAGCTGTTAGAAGAAGAGAAGTGAAAGGCAAAGAGAAAAAAAAGGATATACCCATTTGAGTGCAGAGTTCCAAAGAATATCAAGGAGAGATAAGAAAGCCTTCCTCAGTGATTAATGCAAAGAAATAGAGGAAAACAATAGAATAGGAAAGACCAGAGGTCTCTTCAAGAAAATTAGAGAGGGCAAGGGAATATTATTCCATGCAAAGATGGGCACAATAAAGGACAGAAATGTTATGGACCTAATGGAAGCAGAAGATATTAAGAACAGGTGGCAAAAATACACAGAAGAACTATACAAAAAAATATCTTCATGACCCAGATAACCACAATAGTGTGATCACTCACCTAGAGTCAGACATCCTGGAATACAAAGTCAAGTGGGCCTTAGGAAGCATCACTATGAACAAAGGTAGTGGAGGTGTTGGAATTCCAGTTGAATTATTTCAAATCCTAAACGTTGATGTTGTTAAAGTGCTGCACTCCATATGCCAGGAAATTTGGAAAATTCAGCAGTGGCCACAGGACTGGAAAAGGTCAGCTTTCATTCCAATCCCAAAGAAAGGCAATGCCTAAGAATGCTCAAACTACTGTGCAATTACACTCATCTCACATGCTAGGAAAGTAATGCTCAAAATTCTCCACGCCAGGCTTCAACAGTATATGAACTGTGAAGTTCCAGAACAGTGCCGGAGACCTGGGTTCGAGCCCTGGATTGGGAAGATCCCCTGGAGAAAGGAACAGCTACCCACTGCAGTATTCTTGCCAGGAGAATTCCATGGACAAAGGAGCCTGGCAGGTTACAGTCCATGGGGTCGCAAAGAGTCGAGCATGACTCAAAGACTTTCACTTCACTTGTTGATATAGAGTTCTATTATTTTCTGTTGACCAATCATGATACAATGGTATTGAATAATAGTTACATATTCACAATAGTAAAAGATGTTTGTCAGTTTTCACAATCAATAGCCAGAATCCCCCCCCCCAAAAGATAATTATAGTTGCAAGCCATAATGGGAACATGATTAACCTAACAATATAAAATAATTACATACAGTTTGAGGGCTTCAAGCAGAGTGATGTAGTAAGTGAAAGTGCATACATGTACATGTTTTCATTCGCCCAGCCAGTCTATGTCTTTTGGTTGGTACATTTAATCAATTTATATTTAAGGTAATTATCAATATGTAGATCCCCCAAGCCAGGCTTGTGAACTTCCAGATGTTTAAGTTGGTTTTAGAAAAGGCAGAGGAAACAGAGATGAAATTCCCAACATCCGCTGGATCATCAAAAAACAAGAGAGAGAGTTCCAGAAAAACATCTATTTCTTCTTTATTGACTATGCCAAAGCCTTTGACTGTGTGGATCACAATAAACTGTGGAAAATTCTGAAAGAGATGGGAATACCAGACCACCTGCCCGACCACCACTTGCCTCTTGAGAAATCTGGATGCAGGTCAGGAAGCAACAGTTAGAACCGGACATGGAACAACAGACTCGTTCCAAATTGGGAAAGCAGTATGTCAAGGCTGTATATTGTCACTGTGCTTATTTAACTTATATGCAGAGTACATCATGAGAAACGCTGGGCTGAATGAAACACAAGCTGGAATCAAGATTTCTGGGAGAAATATCAATAACCTCAGATATGCAGATGACACCACCCTTATGGCAGAAAATGAAGAACTAAAGAGCCTCTTGATGAAAGTGAAAGAGGAGAGTGAAAAAGTTGGCTCAAAGCTCAACATTCAGAAAACTAAGATCACAGCATCTAGTCCCATCACTTCATGGGAAATAGATGGAGAAACTGTGGAAACAGTATCAGACTTTATTTTGGGGGGCTCCAAAATCACTGCAGATAGTGATTGCAGCCATTAAATTAAGACATTTACTCCTTGGAAGGAAAGTTACGACTAACCTAGACAGCATATTCAAAAGCAGAGACATTACTTTGCCGACTAAGGTCCATCTAGTCAAGGCTATGGTTTTTTCAGTGGTAATGTGTGGATATGAGAGTTGGACTATAAAGAAAGCTGAGGGCTGAAGAATTGATGCTTTTGAACTGTGGTGTTGGAGAAGACTCTTGAGAATCCCTTGGACTGCAAGGAGATCCAACCAGTCCATGCTAAAGGAGATCAGTCCTGAGTGTTCATTGGAAGGACTAATGTTGAAGCTGAAACTCCAATACTTTGGCCACCTGATGTGAAAAACTGACTCATTTGTAAAGACCCTGATGCTGGGAAAGATTGAAGGTGGGAGGAGAAGATGACAGAGTATGAGATGGTTGGATGGCATCACTGATTCAATGGACATGAGTTTGTGTAAGAGTTGGTGATGGACAGGGAGGCCTGGCGTGCTGCAGTCCAGGAGGTCATGAAGAGTTGGATACTACTGAGTGAATGAACTGAACTTAACTGATGGTTCTGTTACCATTTTCTTAATTGTTTTGGGTTTGTTTTCTGTTGATCTTTTCTTTGTCTTGTGTTTCCTGCCTAGAGAAGTTCCTCTGGCATTTGTTGTAAAGCTGGTTTGGTGCTGAATTCTCTTAAATTTTGCTTGTCTGGAAAGCTTTTGATTTCTCCATCAAATCTGAATGAAAGTCTTGCTGGGTAGAGTATCCTTGGCTCTAAGTTCTTCCCTTTCATCACTTTAAATAGATAATGTCATTCTCTTCTGGCCTGTGGAGTTTCTGTCGAGAAATCAGCCAATAACCTGATCGGAGTTCCCTGGTATGTTATTTGTTGTTTTTCCCTTGTTGCTTTTTTATATTTTATCTTTGTCTTTAATTTTTGTCAGTTTTGATTACTATGTATCTTGGGAGGTTCCTCCTTGCATTTATCCTGCCTGGAACTCTCTGTGCTTCCTGGACTTGATTGACTATTTCCTTTCCCATGTTAGGGAAGTTTTCAGTTATTATCTCTTCAAATATTTTCTCATATCCTTTCTCTCTTCTCCTTCTGGGAGATTTTTGGTGTGTTTAATGTTGTCCCAGAGGTGTCTTAGGCTGTCTTCATTTTTTTTTTAATTCTTCTTTCTATATTCTGTTCTGCAGCAGTGATTTCTACCATTCTTTCCTCCAGGTCATTTATCTGTTCCACTTCTGTTATTCTGCTACTGATTCCTTCCAGTGTATTATTCTGGAGAAGGCAATGGCACCCCACTCCAGGACTCTTGCCTGGAAAATCCCACGGGCGGAGGAGCCTGGTGGGCTGCAGTTCATGGGGTCGCTAGGAGTCGGACACGACTGAGCGACTTGACTTTCACTTTTCACTTTCATGCATTGGAGAAAGAAATGGCAACCCACTCCAGTGTTCTTGCCTGGAGAATCCTAGGGATGGGGGAGCCTGGTCAGCTACCGTTTATGGGGTCACACAGAGTCGGACACGACTGAAACGACTTAGCAGCAGCAGTGTATTATTCATCTTTGTTCTTTCGTTCTTTCAGGTCTTTGGTAAACATTTCTTGCATCTTCTCCATTGTTTTCCCAAGATCCTGGATCATCTTCACTATCATTATTCTAAATTCTTTTTCTGGAAGGTTGCCTATCTCCACTTCATTTAGTTATTTTTCAGAGGTTTTACCTTGTCCCTTCATCTGGATGATAACTTTCTGCTTTTTCATCCCGATTAACTTTCTGTAATGTGGTTTTTGTTCTAGCTGTGGAATTGTGGTTCTTCTTGCTTCTTCTCTCTGCCCTCTAAAGGAGGAGGCTAAGAAGCTTGTGTAAGCTTCCTGATTGGAGGGACTGGCAGTGGGAAACCTGGCTTTTGCTCTGTGGGCAAGGCTTTGCTCAGTAAAGCTTTAACCCAATTATCTGTTGATGGGTGGGATGGCACTCCCTCCCTATTGTTTGGCCTGAGGCGACCCAGCCCTGGGGTCTACAGGTTCTATAGTAGGGTTAAAGGCAACCTCCAAGAGGGCTTATGCCAAAAGGGGCCTTCCAGGACTGCTGCTGCCAGTGCCACTGTCTCTGTGTGGGCCCCTGCCAACCCTCACCTCCACAGGAGACCCTCCAACACTAGTAGGTAGTTCTGGTTCAGTCTCCTGTGGGGTCACTACTCCTTTCCTCTGGGTCTTGGCATACACAAGATTTCGTTTGTGCACTCCAAGACTGGAGTCTCTATTACCCAGAGTCCTTCGGAAGTCCTATAATCAAATCCTGCTGACCTTCAAGGTCAGAGTCCATGGGGATTTCCAGGCCCTTTGTCAGATCCCTAGGCTGGGAAGCCTGATGTGGGGTTCAGAACCTTCACAAGAATGGGAGAACTTCTTGGGTATTATTGTTCTCCAGTTTGTGGGCCACCACCCAGTGGGTGAGGGGTTTGATTTTATTGTGATTGTGCCCTTCCTACCATCTCGCTACAGCTTCTTCTCTGTCTTTGGATGTGGGATATCTTTTTTTGGTAGGTTCCAGCATCCTTCTGTTGATGGTTATTCAACAGCTAGCTGCAATTTTGGTTATTTATGTTATCACTATTTAGATGATTTTGAGACTAAATGCTTGAAAATTAATGAAGGGTTGTTGTTATTGTGCAGTTGCTAAGTCATGTCTGAGTCTTTGCAACCCCATGGACTGCAGCATGCCAGACTTCCTTATCCTTCACTGTCTCTCAGAATTTGCTCAGACTCACGTCTATTGTGTCAATGATGACATCCAACCATCTCATCCTGTCACCCCCTCCTCCTGCTCTCATTCTTTCCAGCATCATGGTCTTTTCCAATGAGTTGGCTCTTTGTATCAGGTGGTCAAATACTGGAGTTTCAGTTTCAGCATCAGTCCTTCCAGTGAATGCTCAGGGTTGATTTCCTTTAGAAGTGACTGGTTTGATCTCCTGGCAGTCCAAGGGTGCAGTCTCCAGCACCACAATTTGAAAGTATCAATTCTTCGGCGCTCAACCTTTTTTATGGTTCAGCTCTCACATCAATACATGACTACTGGAAAAACCATAGCTTTGACTATATGGACCTTTGTCAGCAAAGTGATGTCTCTGCTTTTTAACAAGTTGTCTAGATTTGTCATAGCTTTTTTTCCAAGGAGCAAGCATCTTTTAAGTTCATGGCTGCAGTCTCCATCCACAGTGATTTTGGAGTCCAAGAAAATAAAGTCTGTCACTGTTTCCATTTTCCCCTCATCCATTTGCCATGAAGTGATGAGACTGCATGCCATGATCTTAGTTTTTCGAATGTTGAGTTTTAAGTCAGCTTTTTCACTCTCTTCTTTCACCCTCATCAAGAGGCTCTTTAGTTCCTCTTTGTTTTCTGCTGTTAAAGTGGTATCATCTGCATATCTAAGGTTGTTTATATTTCTCCTGACAATCCTGAGTCCGGCTTCAGATTCATTCAGCCTGGCATTTCATATGATGTACTCTGCATATAAGTTAAATAAGCAGGGTGACAATATACAGCCTTGATGAAGTCTTTTCTCAGTTTTGAACCAACCCATTGTTCCATGTCTGGTTCTAATTGTTGCTTCTTGATCTGCATACAGTTTTATCAGGAGACAGATAATGTGGTCTGGTATTCCCATCTCTTTTAAGAATTTTCCAGTTTGTTGTGATCCACAGAGTCTTTAGCATAGTCACTGAAGCAGAAGTAGATGTTTTTCTAGAATTCTCTTGCTTTCTCTACAATCCAATGGATGTTGGCAATTTGAACTCTGGTTCCTCTGTCTTTTCTAAATCCCTTCAGGGCTCACCTAGGGGGGATGTAGTGGCTTGAGGGCTGCATTATCTTTTACCTGATATGGCAGGCAACATATTTTTCATTCTCAATATGAACAAGGATCCCAACAGGAAGAGATGTACAGTAAACGAAGGATGTTGCACACAGCCTCGCTGTCCATCACCAACTCCCGGAGTTCATTCAGACTGGCGTCCATCGAGTCAGTGATGCCATCCAGCCATCTCATCTTCTGTCGTCCCCTTCTCCTCCTGCCCCCAATCCCTCCCAGCATCAAAGTCTTTTCCAATGATTCAACTCTTTGCATGAGGGGGCCAAAGTACTGGAGTCCTAAGGGAATTCAGGTTGTAACAGAATGTCCATGGCTGCAGCCATGTCCAGGGGTTCACCCTCAGGAAACTCAGGATGAGAAAGCACAGGATACTGGCACCAGAGAGCTGAGGTGCATTATCAGTGAGCCCACACTCTTGCATCTTCCCATACATAGAAAAGTGCTAAATTCTTTAACTTGAGATATCTGGTTTTCTTTGATTAATAGTATTCTTTTGATGTCCTGACTACCTGGTCTTTACTGCAAAAACTTCTATAGATCCTGGCTCCTCCCCTCCCCTTCTCTTCAGAGAGGTTCCTCAGAGTGACCTGAGAGTACTATCTCCCAGGCTTGAAGTCCTCAGATTATCTGCTGGATAAAACATGCTGTGCTGAGTTGCTCAATTGTGTCTGCCTGTTTGTGACCGCAGACCATAGACCATGGACAGTAGCCCGCCAGGTTCCTCTGTACATCGGGATTCTCCAGGCAAGAATACTGGAGTGGCTTGTCATGCCCTCCTCCAGGGGATCTTCCCAACCCAGGGATCGAACCTACGTCTCCCGCATTACGGGCAGATTCTTTACCCTCTGGGCCACCGGGGAAGCCAGAATAAAGCATTAACTCATAACTTTTAGGTTGTGCTCCCAACCCCCCCCCCGGCCCCGCCCCTGGCCTACAGATGCTATAGTCTCTCACTGGGAGAAGCCCAACTTTGTGATCAGAATGTTGCCATCTACCAAAACTTCCCATTTTCAGCATATCTCCCTCTTTTGCTATCACATGAAGCCTCACTGGTTCAGTCTTTTCAGAGAAGAACCCTCCAGTTGTTACCTGAGTGGGAAAGGGATTTATAGTCTAACTGCTCCCTGAACTGCTTTGAAACCAGTCCTCTTGTGTTCAGCCCCATTTACACCCTCACCTTCAGCTTAGTTCAGTTCAGTTCAGTCGCTCAGTCGTGTCCGCCTCTTTGCAACCCCATGAATTGCAGCACGCCAGGCTTCCCTGTCCATTACCAACTCTTACACAAACTCATGTCCATTGAATCAGTGATGCCATCCAACCATCTCATACTCTGTCATCTTCTCCTCCTACCTTCAATCTTTCCCAGCATCAGGGTCTTTACAAATGAGTCAGTTTTTCACATCAGGTGGCCAAAGTATTGGAGTTTCAGCTTCAACATTAGTCCTTCCAATGAACACTCAGGACTGATCTCCTTTAGCATGGACTGGTTGGATCTCCTTGCAGTCCAAGGGACTCTCAAGAGTCTTCTCCAACACCACAGTTCAAAAGCATCAATTCTTCGGTGCTCAGCCTTCTTCACAGTCCAACTCTCACATCCATACATGACTACTGGAAAAACCATAGCCTTGACTAGAAGGACCTTAGTCGGCAAAGTAATGTCTCTGCTTTTGAATATACTATCTAGGTTGGTCATAACTTTTCTTCCAAGGAGTAAGTGTCTTTTAATTTCATGGCTGCAGTCACCATCTGCGGTGATGTTGGAGCCTGAAAAAATAAAGTCTGACACTGTTTCCGCATCTATTTCCCATGAAGTGATGGGACCAGATGCCATGATCTTAGTTTTCTGAATGTTGAGCTTTGAGCCAACTTTTTCACTCTCCTCTTTCACTTTCATCAAGAGGCTTTTTAGATCCTTCCAATGAACACTCAGGACTGATCTCCTTTAGCATGGACTGGTTGGATCTCCTTGCAGTCCAAGGGATTCTCAAGAGTCTTCTCCAACACCACAGTTCAAAAGCATCAATTCTTCAGCCCTCAGCTTTCTTTATAGTCCAACTCTCATATCCACACATTACCACTGAAAAAACCATAGCCTTGACTAGATGGACCTTAGTCGGCAAAGTAATGTCTCTGCTTTTGAATATGCTGTCTAGGTTAGTCGTAACTTTCCTTCCAAGGAGTAAATGTCTTAATTTAATGGCTGCAATCACTATCTGCAGTGATTTTGGAGCCCCCCAAAATAAAGTCTGATACTGTTTCCACAGTTTCTCCATCTATTTCCCATGAAGTGATGGGACTAGATGCTGTGATCTTAGTTTTCTGAATGTTGAGCTTTGAGCCAACTTTTTCACTCTCCTCTTTCACTTTCATCAAGAGGCTCTTTAGTTCTTCATTTTCTGCCATAAGGGTGGTGTCATCTGCATATCTGAGGTTATTGATATTTCTCCCAGAAATCTTGATTCCAGCTTGTGTTTCATTCAGCCCAGCGTTTCTCATGATGTACTCTGCATATAAGTTAAATAAGCACAGTGACAATATACAGCCTTGACATACTGCTTTCCCAATTTGGAACGAGTCTGTTGTTCCATGTCCGGTTCTAACTGTTGCTTCCTGACCTGCATCCAGATTTCTCAAGAGGCAAGTGGTGGTCGGGCAGGTGGTCTGGTATTCCCATCTCTTTCAGAATTTTCCACAGTTTATTGTGATCCACACAGTCAAAGGCTTTGGCATAGTCAATAAAGAAGAAATAGATGTTTTTCTGGAACTCTCTCTCTTGTTTTTTGATGATCCAGCGGATGTTGGGAATTTCATCTCTGTTTCCTCTGCCTTTTCTAAAACCAACTTAAACATCTGGAAGTTCACAAGCCTGGCTTGGGGGATCTACATATTGATAATTACCTTAAATATAAATTGATTAAATGTACCAACCAAAAGACATAGACTGGCTGGGCGAATGAAAACATGTACATGTATGCACTTTCACTTACTACATCACTCTGCTTGAAGCCCTCAAACTGTATGTAATTATTTTATATTGTTAGGTTAATCATGTTCCCATTATGGCTTGCAACTATAATTATCTTTTGGGGGGGGGGATTCTGGCTATTGATTGTGAAAACTGACAAACATCTTTTACTATTGTGAATATGTAACTATTATTCAATACCATTGTATCATGATTGGTCAACAGAAAATAATAGAACTCTATATCAACAAGTGAAGTGAAAGTCTTTGAGTCATGCTCGACTCTTTGCGACCCCATGGACTGTAACCTGCCAGGCTCCTTTGTCCATGGAATTCTCCTGGCAAGAATACTGCAGTGGGTAGCTGTTCCTTTCTCCAGGGGATCTTCCCAATCCAGGGCTCGAACCCAGGTCTCCGGCACTGCAGGCAGATTCTTTACTGTCTGAACCACCAGAGAAGCCCCAAAACACTGAAGTGGATTCCCATGCCCTCCTCCAGGGGATCTTCCTGACCCAGGGATCAAACCTGTGTCTCTCACATCTCCTGCGCTGGCAGAAGCACCATCTGGGAAGCCCCTATAGCACCCAAACTAGGATCGAATAGAAAACCTATAATCACTTTGGAAAATCCAGATGCATATCAGAACTACCTTGAAATTTTTTGAAAAAATACGTATGTTCAGTGTTAGGTAAAAGACGACCAGGACACCAAAAGAGGGTCTAACAGGCTTTAATGGTGAAGCGCTCCCGCGCGGAATTCCCGGACCCAAAGGGGGCAGGTCGAGGAAGCCCGCGCCCTGACCAGACCATGTTAGAAGTTTGTTTACATAGGCACGCTGCGATGGGCAGGTTAATGGATAGGGGGTTTAGGTAGGTTGCCGGGCCGAGGTGTCGTGGGCTGATAGGTCCTTCTACGTGGCGGAGGTGGGGCGGCTTTAGCTGGCGAACTGCGCTGTCACTGGTCCCCGGGATCAGGGAGGCTCCCTCCGTTAGAGGGTAGGGACTTCCCCAGCCGGCTGGGAAGAGGAGGAGCGGCTATCATGGCAACCGGCGAAGTGTGCTGTCATTGGTCCCCGGGATCTGGGAGGATCCTTCCGTTAGAGACCTTCTCGCCCGAGGAGGGAGAGGAGAGGCTGCCCATCACGCCCCCCACCCCACCCGGGTCCGACATTACTCTCAGTTGTTGCTTTTTCTCCAGAGTTCTAGATATGTTTCTAATGAGCAGCCATGTTTAAAAACAACTGGACTGGATGATAATCATCTACTTTTATCTAGTTTGTTCCACTTTTTTCTATTTCATATTCGGTGCTCCCATTTCATTTAGTTTGTTTTCCATTTCTCCATCTCTTCTTTTTTTAAAAAATTCTTTCTCAAGCCTTTATCAAGCATAGTAGAAAACTTTTGTGTACATATATATAAATAGTATGCATATTATATATCTTAGAAAAATTATGAATTTTTGCCTAACTAAAAAGTTATGATATTTTGACTCGACTTGTTTAACTTAGCATGAGTAGAATACTAGATTTTTAATTTTAAAAATAGATATGCCACAAGCAACAAAGATTTACTGTGTAGCACAGGGAACTATAGTCAATATCTTGTAATAACCTATAATGGAAAATAATCTGAAAAATTATATATGTGTATATGTATAACTGAATCACCTTGCTGTACGCCTGAAACCTTGTAAGTCAACTATACTTAATAATATATACATATTATAAAATTTTAAAATTGAAAAAAAATTCCTCATTGGGTAGATGAAAAGGCAAGGCTCAGAAAATTCAAATCATTTGTTCTTGGTCACACAGCTAATCAGATTCAAACACAGTCTGTTCATCCCTGCTCACTCAGAGGAAAGATAGCAACTTAAGTGTGAGACTTGGGATAGAATTAAGGCAATGGGAGAAAAAGAGCCTATGGTATTTGCAATAACCAAAGGATAAAAAGAAAACTCTGGGGTCTTCCCTGGTGGCTCAGTGGTAAAGAATCCACCTGCCAATGCAGGAGACACGGGATCGATCCCTGATCCAGGAAGATCCCACATGTTGCAGAGCAACTAAGCTGGTGTACTACAACTATTGAGTTCGTGCTCTAGAGTCTTGCAGTCACAACTACTTAGGCTCCTGAACCCTAGAGCCTGTGCTCCACAACAAGAGAAGCCATCCCAATGAGAAGCCCGCACATCACAGCTAGAGAGTGGCCCCCTGCTCTCCACATCCAGAGAAAAGCCGGTGCAGCAACACAGACCCAGCACAGCCAAATATATATATATATATAAAGAAACACTGCTGGCCGTTGGAGTCCCCCATGGTAGGCGGTCAATGCTAGACCAGCTTCCTGGAGTGTGTTAGCATATTCATTCCTTTATTCATCAGATATTTATCCTATACCTAGTCTGAAGTAGCTCTGCTCTAGCTGCTGGAGATACAGAGCTGAGCACAGCAAGAAAGGTCCTTCACTGACCTTATAGTCTGGTCATGGGAAGAAGGTGGGGAGAGACAGACAATACTCAAGTAAACAAATGAGATCATTTCAGATATAGCCAGGTGCTGGAAAGAAAATTATACCCAGTGATGTGATAGAGAAGAATTGGAGAGCCTACTTTAAATTCAGTGACAATCAGGTGACACCTCTGATGAGGTGACATTTGAGCTGAGAGCTGGCTATTATAAACTGGGGCAGACAGTTCCAGACAGAGACAGGGCCAGTTGGACAAAGATCTGTACTCAGAAGGGCTCTTTGCTTGGTTTAATACTCTGCTAACACATCTTGAAATTCTTAACAATTTTTAAATAAGGGTCCCACATTTTCATTTTTCACTGGGCCCTGCATGATACCTAGCCAGGCCTGGTTAGAGGTACTGCAAGAAGTGGGGAAAGAGGTTTTAGAGGTGAAGTGGAAACGCTGCAGGAAGGGGGACCCAGGGCTCAAGAGTAGACTCTTGTTTTACACTCGGAAATGAATTGTCCAAGGAGACACACATGCTGATAAAGCAAAAGACTATCGGGAAGAGGCTTGCAGGCAGAGAGCAGAAAGGTAAGGGAACCCAGGTGAACTGCTCTGCCACATGGCTCACAGTCTCAGGTTTTATGGTAATGGGGTTACTTTGTGGGTTGTCTGTGGCCAGTCATCTTGCTTGGTCCATACTGGTCTGACTCAGGGTCCTTTCTGGTGGTGCACATATCTCTCAGCCAAGATGGATTCCAGCACAAAGGAGTCTGGGCGATTGGTAGGACAATGTTATGAACTCCCTCCTTTGGGCCCCTCCCGAGTCCTCCTGGTTAGTTTTGGATGGCAGCACCATGTCACTTATGTGAAGTGAAAGAGTCACTTAGTCATGTCTAACTCTTTGTGACCCCATGGACTGTAGCCTTCCAGGCTCCTCTGTCCAAGGGATTTTGCAGGCAAGAATATTGGAGTGGGTTGCCATTCCCTTCTCCAGAGGATCTTCCCAACCCAGGGATCAAACCCATGTCTCCGGCACTGCAGGCAGATTCTTTACTGCCTGAGCCTTCAGGGAAGGAGAAACTCTTATTGTGAGACAACTCATGCAAGTAGATATCATTAAGCCTGGCCAAGGCACTGGCTTCAGTCAAGGGTCCTCTAAGAGAAAGGGAATCAGGGACGGACTTACCTAGGAGGACCTTGAAGTCATGGCAAGAAGCTGGAGCTGCACATGGGGCGGGGTCTTTGGCAGACCTGGAGGAAAAAAGCAATGTGATCCTATTATCATTTTCAAGAGCTCCATCATTACCTATAAGGAGTGTGGATTGTAAGGGGGCAAGAATGGAAGTGGGAAGAACAGAAATGCATCTACTGCAGTAAATTCCACGAGAGATGATAAATGGTGATGACCTGGACTAAGGTGGCAGTTGCAGTCCATGGGATTGTAAAGAGTCAGACACGACTGAGCGACTGACTGAACAATAGATATCGAGAGAAGGTAACTTAAGGTATGTTTTGAAGGATTTGGTAGGATAATGGATTGTTGCTGCTAAGTCACTTCAGTCGTGTTCGACTCTGTGCAACTCCATAGACGGCAGCCCACCAGGCTCCCCTGGAGTGGGTTGCCATTTCCTTCTCCAATGCATGAAACTGAAAAGTGAAAGTAAAGACGTTCAGTCGTGTCTAATTCTTAGCGACCCCATGGACTGCAGCCTACCAGGCTCCTCCACCCATGGATTTTCCAGGAAAGAGTACTGGAGTGGGTGCCATTGCCTTCTCCGAAGATAATGGATTAGATGTTGCTAATAAGAAAAGGAGAAAAATCAAGAACGGCTTCTGGGTTCCTGGTATTAATTACCAATGGAATGTGGACTCATTTGTTGAGATTGGGAAGGTTGGGTGGGTGGCAGACAAATTTAGAGGGTATCAAGAGTTGCATTTTAGATGTGATAAGCCTGAGATGTCTCTGAGAATTAAAATGGAGATGAAATTGTCCATGTGTATCTTGAGTTTAGAGGAGAGTCTCAAAATGGGGTCAGAATAACGCAAGAGAGCTGTTTAAAATGCAGATTACTGTGTCCCTTATCTCCAGTTTTGCCAAATCTGAACACCACCTCCACCCCCCAAAACATGATTCCAATGACTATGAAAATCTGAAGCCTGCTACTCTAAGAGATTCTATGAGGCCAGGGGCCACAGCATCTACTTCCTTTCTGCAGATTCTTCAGGCTGAGCAGGCTGAGCAACGAACCAGGCACTCAGGGAGACTTACTGAATATTTAACCCTTGGCTGACCTGTGTGACCTGTGTGCTGTGAAAGACTGAAGGCAGGAGGAGAAGGGAACGGCAGAGGATGAGATGACTGGATGGCATCACCGACTCAATGGACATGAGTTTGAATAAACTCCGGGAGTTGGTGATGGACAAGGAGGCCTGGCATGCTGCAGTCCATGGGGTCGAAAAGAGTCTGAACTGAGCGACTGATCAACTGAACTGAACTGTGATAATGGCCCATGGCCCCCAAACTTTGTGAGAGACAAATGTGATTTAGATATAATTCTTAATGTCCCCAGGTGTAGGGATAGGAATGAGTTTGTAAGGGGCACAATGTGGGTTCAAAGGAAAAGTCAACTCTTGGTTGTTACTTTGTTTTGTTTTCTGGGTTTGCGTTTTTTTGGTGCTGAAATCTGGGAATGTCACCTCCTTTTGATAGGAGAAGACATACTAGAACATGATGAATGTCTGAAATAGATATCTTCCAATTTTATTCTTGTCAAATGTGTTTATTTTTTCCACATATCGTCATAAATAATTTAATCTACACATACAAGTGTAATCTTCCCCCAAATTTTTAAAGCAGTCTTCTTAAAAAAAATAACATGGTTTTCCCTCTCCTACTTCCTCGACCAGCTAATCCATATCTACAACCCCAGTTTATATTCATTCTTTTTTTTTTTTTTTTGGCCACATTGCACTGTTTGTGAGATCTCAGTTCCCTAGCCAGAGACTGAACCCTGGTCCATGGCAGTGAAACCACTGAATCCTAACCATAGGACCTCCAGGGAATTCCATGTATTCATTCATTAAAATAAAATTTTAAAAACTTACATAATTGTATACTCACACATATATATACACATATATGTGAAATATTTTTGTTGTTAGCTTAAAAATACATGTTCATGTTATTCACACTTTCCTGCATCTTGCTCTTTTTATTCAACCATTCCTCATGAGGATTGCTCCAAGACAATTGGTACAGCTCTCATTCTTTTTAAAAACTGCATAATATTCCATTGTGTGTCATCCTTCATTCAACCACTCACTGACGGGTGTTCACTGTTTCCAGTGTCTCTGTTATTAATGCTACACTGAGCATCTTTGTCCACCTTTGCACACTTGTCCCTGTGCAGTGGTGGTTTCATTTCCATCAGATAAATTCACAAGAGTGGGATTGCTCAGTTAAAGAGTAGAAGCGTTTTAAATTTTAATAGATATTGTCAGGTTACTTTTCAGAGAGGTGGTACCACCTCCTTCCCTCAACAATACCCGACAACACCCTAGAATACACCTTTCTTCATATACCTTCTAGAAAGTGGTGACTTGGCATCCTTCACTTTTGGTCAACCTGGTGGGTATAAAGTGACATGTTATTTTGGTATTTGATTTTCCATGTCTCTATCTACTTATGAATTTCAAGTAATTCTTCCATGAATTTCAATGGCTCAGCAGGTAAAGAATCTGCCTGCAATGCAGGAGATGCAGGTTTGATCTCTGGTTGGAAATATTCCCTGGAGAAGGAAATAGCAACCCATTCCAGCATTCCTGGCTGAAAAATCCCATGAACGGGGAGCCTGGCAGACTATAGTCCAAAGGGTCGCAAAGAATTGGATATTACTGAGCAGGAGCATGACCTTGCCATTTTTCTATGGGGTTGTCTTGAATTTGTAAGAATTTTCTGTATGGTAGAGCTGTTAACCCATGATTTCCCAACTGCATTGCACATTTAGAAAAAAAAATCTATTGTTAATCTAAACAACTGTGTTTATGGTTTATTTTTCCATCCAAAAATGGAAATTTTTCAGTTTTAGTGAAAGTCGCTTGGTCATGTCTGACTGTTTGTGACTCTGTGGACCCCATGGACTATACAGTCCATGGAATTCTCCAGGCCAGAATACTGGAGTGGGTAGTTGTTCCCTTCTCCAGGGGATCTTCCCAATCAAGGAATTGAACTGGGGTCTCCTGCATTGCAGGTGGATTCTTTCCTAGCTGAGCTACCAGGAAAGCCCTTTTTCAGCTTTACTGAGATTAATTGACATATAACATTATGTAAGTTTAAGGTGTACATCATGATCATTTGATAGATGTATATATTGCAAAATGATTTTTTTAACATATAGTTCTGTTACAGCTTTGGGGTTTTTAGTCTTGGTTAAGATTTTCTCATCCTTACATTGTACATGTAGGCTTCTAGATTTTCATACAAGATTTTATGAAATTATTTCAAGATACAATTGACATATAACATTAAGGTGTACAAAGTATTGGTTTGATACCTTTACATACAGCAATATGATCCCTACAGTAGTGTTAGCTAAAACCTCCATCATATTTATCATTTCATTTTTTGTATGTTGAGAACAGTTAAGATTTAGTCTCTCAGCATTTTTGAAGTTTATAATACAATATTATTGTATATAATCACTATGTTGTGAATTAGATCTCCAGAACTTCTTTATCCACTAGTTGTAAAATAAGTCACTTTTTTTACATTTTAAAATTTTAATGCATCTAAAGTTCTTTTTTGTATTTGGTGTAAGATAAAGGTCTAGTTTTATTTTCTTTCATTTGGAAAGCCTGTTTTGCGAAATCATTTTCATTTTTTTCCCCTGGTTAACTTAACAACCCCCTGTGTTATATCTTAGAAACTGATGTTTGTGTGTGTTAGTCGTTCAGTCCTGTCAGACTCTGCAACCCCATGGACTGTAGCCTACCAGGCTCCTCTGTTCTGGAATTCTCTAGGCAAGAGTACTGGAGTGCGTTGCCAGTCCCTTCTCCAGGGGATCTTCCCAACCCAGGGATCGAACCTGGGTAGTGGGACTTATTTCTGGATTCTCTATTCTGTTCTGATCTGTTTATCGATTCCCATAGCAATGCTACGTCGATTTAACTCTGGAGGCTTCATAATCTGTAAGGCAAGACCTCTTTCATTTTGTTCATTTTCATAGTTTTCTCGGCACTCATTACCTTCTGTAAAGTTTAAGATCATTGTAGTGCTGCATTCAATATGCCAGTAAATTTGGAAAACTCAGCAGTGGCCACAGGACTGGAAAAGGTCAGTTTTCATTCCAGTTCCAAAGAAAGGCAATGCAAAAGAACGCTCAAACTACCGCACAATTGCACGCATCTCGCACGCTAGTAAAGTAATCCTCAAAATTCTCCAAGCCAGGCTTCAGCAATACGTGAACTGTGAACTTCCAGATGTTCAAGCTGGTTTCAGAAAAGGCAGAGGAACCAGAAATCAAATTGCCAACATCCGGTGGATCATCGAAAAAGCAAGAGAGTTCCAGAAAAACATCTATTTCTGTTTTATTGACTATGCCAAAGACTTGGATTGTGTGGATCACAATAAACTGTGGAAAATTCTTAAAGAGATGGGAATTCCAGATCATCTGACCTGCCTCTTGAGAAACCTGTATGCAGGTCAGGAAGCAACTGGACATGGAACAACAGACTGGTTCCAGTTAGGAAAAGGAGTATGTCAACGCTGTATATTGTCACCCTGCTTATTTAACTTATATGCAGAGTACATCATGAGAAACGCTGGGCTGGAAGAAGAACAAGCTGGAATCAAGATTTCTGGGAGAAATATCAATAACCTCAGATATGCAGATGACATCACCCTTATGGCAGAAAGTGAAGAAGAACTAAAAAGCCTCTTGATGAAAGTGAAAGAGGAGAGTGAAAAAGTTGGCTTAAAGCTCAGCATTCAGAAAATGAAGATCATGGCATCTGGTCCCATCACTTCATGGGAAATAGATGGGGAAACAGTGGAAACAGTGTCAAACCTTATTTTGGGGGGCTCCAAAATCACTGCAGATGGTGATTGCAGCCATGAAATTAAAAGACGTTTACTCCTTGGAAGAAAAGTTATGACCAACCTAGATAGCATATTCAAAAGCAGAGACATTGCTTTGCCAACAAAGATCCATCTAGTCAAGGCTATGGTTTTTCCTGTGGTCATGTATGGACGTGAGAGTTGGACTGTGAAGAAAGCTGAGTGCCGAAGAACTGAAGCTTTTGAACTGTGGTGCTGGAGAAGACTCTTGAGAGTCCCTTGGACTGCAAGGAGGTCCAACCAGTCCATTCTGAAGGAGATCAGCCCTGGGTGTTCTTTGGAAGGAATGATGCTAAAGCTGAAACTCCAATACTTTGGCCACCTCATGGGAAGAGTTGACTTATTGGAAAAGACTCTGATGCTGAGAGGGATTGAGGGCAGGAGGAGAAGGGGACGACAGAGCATGAGATGGTTGGATGGCATCGCTGACTCGATAGACATGGGTTTGAGTAAACTTGGGGAGTTGGTGATAGACAGGGAGGCCTGGCGTGCTGTGATTCATGGGGTCGAAAGAGTCGGACACGACTGAGCTACTGAACTGAACTGAACCAATTAAAAACAATTTTTTTTTGAACTTAGAATGGTTCAGATCGAAAGAGTGAGCATTTGAGAAGACAGTCAGCAAGGGCAAAATTAAGTAGGGGAAAAAAACAACACGGGACAGGAGACGGGAATTTGGTGTGGATCGCCGTAGCTCGAAGCCTTAGGTGAGAGGAGACAGGGAGAGGGTTGGCGGAGAACTTGTTTACTGTATTCTGTTTTGGGCACCGGGGTCTAAAAGGAGGTCCAACTTGGGACAGTCACATTCCTTCATGTTAGGTTCTGTCCTAGCGCCACCCGGAAGTCCGCGAACAGCTGCAGGGCTGCAATGAGAATGTGTGTGCTGCCACCTACTGTCGACTAGACGCAGTGCAGACGCGCCTCCTCGCCCGACTCGGAGATCTGACTAGACCAGGCGGGTCCAGACCAGAAACAATCTTTCCCAGAAGCCTTCAGTGGGCAGATCAACTGTGTGTGTGTGTGTGTGTGTGTGTGTGTGTGTGTGTGTGTGTGTGTGTGTGTGTGTGTGTGTGTGTGTGTGTGTGTGTGTGTGTGGCGGAGAGGGGAGGAGTTCTTAGCCTGCACCTCCAGATGTCTAGTCAGACCCAGAAACGGCTTCAAACTTCCTGAACTCGAATCTCCCCCATCTCCACATCTTCTGATTTGCTAGGATTTGGAGCCACTGGTAGGGTGTTTTCCTGCCTTCCCCGAGATGATCATCTAGTGGGGGAGATAAGAAGTCATTCCCCAAATTGTTGGACAAGTGAGTCGTGCAAGACAAGTCCCAGGGTGCTGCTGCTGAATGGGCTACGGCCCATTCTAGTTCTGCGGTAGGAAAATTCTAAAGGGCAGGAAGGGAAAGGGCTGGTGGAAAGGGCCGGCCCTCGGAGAATGGCTCCAGTTTGGGGCAGCAGGGAAGGGAGAATATATGTCAAACAAGAGGAATGAGGATAAAGGACTTCCATTTCCAGGAATAATGGGCTACTGTTAGACCAACCTTCCCACTGAAAACAACTGCAAATGCTGCGTAGAAGATTTTTTAAATCCCCTCAGCGACATCACAGATATTTGACAAGAGAGTTAATGAATTTCCAGGCGAAGCCTAAGGTGAAGTGGAATCCCAGAAAGGCATTGGAAGATGGAGCGGAAGAAATTACCCAGAATATGGAAAAGAGGGGCAAAAAGAGAAAGAAGACTGACAGACATGGAGGATAAATTTTAAAAAGTCAATCAGAGATTAATCAGAGTTCTAGAAGACAAAGACAAGAAAGTGTGGCAAGGATAAGATTTGAAAGATAGTGACTACAAATTTTCCAGTATTAATAAGGCATCAATCCACAAGTTCTAGGAGTCCAAATACCCAAACGGGACACACAAAACAGAACAGAACCTGCATATAGATACATCACAGAGGAACTTCAGAATGCCAAACCTAGAAAGAAAACCTTCAGAGTGGTCTTCTCAACCCAATAATGGAGTCCAGAAGACAGTGGAATGAATGATACCTTGAACATGCTGGAAGAAATAACTTCTGACCTAGAGTTCAACAGTGAATTTTCAAAGAAAACTAGTAAAACTAAGAAAGTTTGCTACCAGCAGAGCCTTACAAAGGAAATTCTAAGGTTGCAATTCAAGCAGAAGGAGAGGGATGCCAAACGGAAGGTCTAAGATGCAGGAAGGAATGAAGACTTGTATACAAAAGCGGAAACAACCCAAACATCTATCAACAGATGAAAGGATAAACAGAAGTGGAACTTCCATCGATGGACTATCATTCAGTCATTAAAAGGAATAAGGTATTGACATATGTTATGATACGTATGAATCTTTAAAACATTAAGTTAAATAAAAGAAGCCAGACACAGAAGGTCACATACTCTGAGTGATTCTGTTTATATGAAATATCCAAAATGGGAAAGTCCATAAAGACAGAAGGTAGATTAGTGGTTGCCCAGAGGAGGGTAAGAAAGTAATGGGGATGACTACTAATGAGTACAAGATTTATTTTGGGGATGATAAAATGTTATGAAAGTGTCTAGTGGTGATGATTGTACAATCTTGTGACTGTATTAAAAACCACTAAACTGTACACTTACAATGATGAACTCTATCTCAGTTCAAAGAAATTTTTTAAGAAGTGAAAAGATCTGTACAGAAATCTAAATAAGTATTGATGATATAAATAATAATAATAATGTCCAGTGAGGTTAAAGAAGAGAATTAAAATGTACAACATAAATGATAAATTACGTTAAAGAGTTCTTTGGTCCAGGAGGAAAGCAAGTAAATATATTGATTAGCTTTAGACTCTGATGCACAGTGTAGTGTTTAGGGTACAGGCCAAAACAATATGCCCTCTATATAATCATATAATTTGTAGAATCGTCAATAAAGGAGTAGAAACAAAGGCATGGAAATGGCAATCGGGCCTGGTGTGGCCAACTGGAGATCCATCTATTCACAATAACACCTGGCTGCCCGGGGCTACTGTTACTGGTTGGAGCAGACAGAGATTAGAGGAATCACAAGGAGGACCTGAAGCGTGCCTGATTCACCCCTCTCTTTTCACGTGACCAGGTATGTGGTGGTTCATCCTAGGTTCCAGGCATGGTGCTGAGCGGTGCTGGGGCCACGGTGGTGCCTGAACTCAGCTTTCAGGGAACTGTTGGTCCTGGAGAGGAAGCTGGAGTTGTGAACCAGAGCCCAGCCACACAGAGACTGGTAGGTCAGAGCAGGGAGCTCACCACTGATGCCAAGGGCAGTGGAAAGTCATTGACAAGTTGTTGGGAGTGGATGATGTGATCATGCCAGCTGGGGTGCAGAATGACTTGGGAGGAGATGTGAGGGGAACCATACTAGACATCTCACTGAGAAACGGGGAGAATGGAGTGTGTTGGGCAGATGTGGGGGAGTAAACGGAGAGGACTGGGGGTGTGGGGGGAGGGGTGAGAAGAGTCCAGGAACTTCCCAGGCTCCTCCAAGTGCCGGTGGCTGAGCCAGGGCTGAGACTGCACCAGGGTCTCTTCAGCACAGTGTAGCATGTAGCATTAGAGACATGCTAACACCCGTGTGGAAATACAGGCCCATGAGAATCAGACGGTCGGGAGCCAAGAAACCCAGATTTGGCATCCTCAGCCTGCAAGTGACAGTTGAACCTACAAGAGGCCGAGTTGTCTGGGGAAAGAGCATGAGGGAAAGATGAGAAGCACAGCACACAGCTGGGCTAGCCCATGGGTGTGGAACTAGCAGAGAGCAGGGGAGCGGGCTTCCAGCTTAGCCCTTAACAGACCCCAGGCTTCAACACTGTGGGATCCCAGGCCTCTCCCTAGCCTCTGCTTCTGTGGTGGACAGACTCTAACATGTCCCCACCTCCTGGGGTTTATGTTCTTCTGCGATCCCTTTTCCTTGCTTGTGGGAGGAGCCCTCTAGTTGCTTCTAATTTTATAGAATCTGGCAGAGGGGGTGGGATGTCAGGCCCATGACTGGTTACATTTATATATGATTTATATATGACTCCTTGCTAGACAGCTCACTGGAGAGAAGCTGCTTGCTGGCTTGGGGAAGCAGAGGCCATGGAAGGCGTGATGTCAAGCATCACATGTCAGCTTGGCCAGGCTCTAATATCCCGTTATTCAATCCCATCCACTTATCTAGATGTTTCGGTGGAAGTAATTTGTAGATGTGGTGAACACTACAGTTGACTGTAAGTAAAGGAGATTATTCCTGATAATGTGGGTGTGTGCTGGGTGCTAAGTCACCTCAGTCGTGTCCGACTCTTTGCGACCCCACGGACTGTAGCCCTCTGTCCTTGGGATTCACCAGGCAAGAATACTGGAGTGGGTTGGCATGCCCTCCTCCAGGGGATCTTCCCCATCCAGGGATCAAACCTGTGTCTCTTATGTCTCCTGCATTGGCGGGCAGGTTCTTTACCACTAGTGCCACCTGGCCTCATCCAATCAATCAAAAGGCTTTAAGAACAAAACTGGGGAGTTTCCTGGCAGTCCAGTGGGTTAGAGCTCTGGGCTTACACTGCAGTGAACAGAGGTTCCATCCCTGGTCAGGGAACTTGCAAGCTATGCCAAACAAGAAATAAAGAAAAAGAAGAATAAAAAAAACTGAAGTTTCTCTGAGGAATAAAGAAATTCTGCCTTAAGACTACAGCTTTAGCTCCTGCCTGACTGTTTCTACCCTGCTGATCTGCCCTATGAATTTCATACTTGCCAGCCCCCTTTTGGATGTAAGCTAACTTCCTGGAATAAATATCTTTATACCCACACACACATCCTACTGGTGCTTTTTCTCTGGAGGACACTGACTGATACATTGGGAAACCCCTTGTGGAAAGGAACTACCTTCAGCCAACAACAGACAAGAAACTGAGATGGTCTGTATACCCTGGAGGAAATGAATTTTGTCAAAAGCCTGATGGAATTTGGAACCAGAGTCTTCTCCAGTCTCACAAGGCTGTGGTCAAGGTGTCAGCGGGACTCAGGAACACAGTCCCGCTGACACCTTGATACCTTGACCACAGCCTTGTGAGACTTTGAGCAGAGGGCCCACCCACTAAACCATGCCTCGACTTCGTTTTTGCTGCACTATAGCATGTGGGATTAGTTCCCCGATCAGAAATCAAACCTTCAGACTTCTGATATGTGTTGTTTTAAGCCATGAGGTTTGTGACAATTTGTCATGTAGCGATAGACAACTAATACACTTCCCCATCTGTAAAAGAGGGGAGATTATAGTAGTCATCTTAATTGAGCCATTATGGAACTTCAATGAGATAAACCAACAGAGTGCTTGGCAGAGGACCTGGCATGTATTTAGCACACAACAAATCAATAAACGTTAGGCTTTATTTTTCAACATCACTTTGCAGTGGTCAGAGACTCAGAGACAAACTCAGAAGGTTCAGATTCATGGAGCACACAGACCTATCATATCTCATGAAAGGCGGAAAGCAGTCCTGAGCATTTAAGAGAAGCAGTAGGTAGCATGGGGCTTCCAGGTGACTCAGTGGGTAGAGAATCTGCCTGCGATGCAGGAGACAAAAGAGCCTCGGGTTCAATCCCTGGGTCAGGAAGATCCTCTAGAGGAAGGCATGGCATCCCACTCCAGTATTCTTGCCTGCAAAATCCCATGGACAGAGGAGCCTGGAGGGCTGCTCCAAAGCGTTCAGTTCAGTTCAGTTGCTCAGTCGTGTCCGACTTTGCGACCCCATGAATTACAGCACGACAGGCCTCCTGGTCCATCACTAACTCCCGGAGTTCACTCAGACTCACGTCCAGGAGGTGAAATTAGTATGTATACATTTATCTATACCAACTGAGCAAAGAAAGATGATCCAATAGACAATTACACCTTGGCGGATGCTCATTTTGCTTAAGCTTCCTATATTCTTGTCAAAGGATTCTGTTTGTGTGGTTGCCTCAGTGGTGTCTGGGAATCAGGAAGGACCCTATCCAGCATAGAAATTTCCCCTCCCTTTATCCCTGGTAAAGAACCCGCCTGCCAGTGCAGGAGACGCGGGTTCGATCTCTGAGTCGGGAAGATCCTCCAGAGAAGGAAATGGCAACCCACTCCAATACTCTTGCTTGGGAAATCCCATGGACAGAGGAGCTTGGTGGGCTGTAGTTCATAGCACACGACCTGGCGGCTAAACAGCAACGCCTTATTTCCAGCACTTCACACGGCTACCGCTGCCCCAGGTCCCCGTGTCCAGCAGAGGGCGCTAGGGCCTCAAAATGCAACCAGCAGACTCCCGTTTCCTGGGAAGCCTGAAGCCAGGGACGGAGAGTACCTGACCGGGAGAGGCCTGACTCTAGTCAGACCCTTTGTCCCAACTAGTCCCTTTCACCGCGCACTGGGCAAACTCTCTGGCACCCACCACCAGCTGGTTTTCCAGACCTCACGCTGCTCCTTGGAGCGTTTACTCAAGGCTGCAGCCCTCCAGACCTCCCCTTGTTTGAACCCCTGAAGCTTCATTTCAGCAGTGAATCATCCCAGCCCTGTTTCTGTTTCCAAATTCCATGACAGCACAGCCGTAAACCTCGGTCTGGGCCTGGAAAGAGCCTTCTGCCAGCCACCCACAGCCTTGTCCTTTTCCATTCTATTCCAGCTTCTCAAGAAAAAACTCACTCACCCCACCCAGCTTACTTTTGCCTCAAGCTGCTACAAGGCAAAGGACTTTTTGTTTGTTTGTTTCATTCTGTCTTTCAGCTTAACAATTGTTTGGGGCCAAAGTTAGCCTCCTGCAGAGATGTAGATGTCTAATCTTTATAGACCAACTACTACTGTGCCAGATATTGTTCTAAGCACTTCATATAATCTTATGAGGCTTGTTAGACCCATTCTACAGATGAGACAATTGAGGCACAGCATGGTTCAGGGGCATATCTAAGATCATACAGCTAATAGCTGAGCTGGTGGTCAAATCCTTTAAGTCTATTTCAGACAACCAGGCTTCTTAAACAAGATGCTATCTGAACCTTTAACATAGACCTGGGGCTCCATCCCTGATTTCTGTAACTGTGCTATCCAGTATGGATATCCAGTATGGTAACCACTAGCCACGTGACTACTGAGCAAATCTAAATTGAGAGGTGCTGTGAGTGTTAAATATACACTGAATTCCAAAGACTTAGCTTGAAATACATATGTATATAATATACAGCAATAATAATTTTAATATTGATTGCATGTGGAAATGATCATATTTTGAATCTATTGAGCTAAATAAACTATTATCAAAATTAATTTCATCTGTTTCTTTTTACTCTTTTTAATGTGACTACTAGAACTTTTTATTTTTTAGTAATTTTTTAAAGAACTTTTTAAATGGCATCTCCGTGGGAAACCAAAGAGCTCTAGGAACTGTCACCTCGGTGGAAAGACAAACAGGCCCTCAGTTCTAAAATAAGGGAAAATGCGGCTTGTGTTATGGCAAGTGAAAACAAGGTGATGTGAAAGGAGCCCAGGGCCGCTTTCAGCGTGGAGGTAGCTTTGAGCAGACTTCCCAAGATCCTGGAGAGAGGCGCGGTGGGGACAGCAAAGGCCAAAGCAGCCAAGCAGCCGGAACAGCAAGTCAGACAGGGAGGCTGGGGCAGCTCATGCTCCGGGGATAAGTAGTGGAAGCCAAGGCCAGGAGACCTCAGACTGCGGGGGGCTTTGACTGTGAGGCCAAAGGCTCTTGGCAGGACGGAGCTCCAGACACTGAAAGTTGGGGAGGGCCTGGAGGGGCGGGGCTCCCGGGGAGATGGGAGAGAGGCGGGGCAGTGAGTGCCAGGCCCCGCCCCCTTCCTCCTCCCAGCTTTCTCTCGGCTTCCCAGGTCGCCCCTCCTCCAGCTCCTGGAGGGGCGTGCGGGAGAACAGACTCTTCCGAGGAGTTTAGCTGTGGGAGGACGGCTCTTGAGGAGCATTTCCTGCCTTTGGCTCACAACTACTTCCTGCCCAGAGCTCCAAACCCTTGACCCCCATTAAATCCCTTCCTCCCAGGGGAGGTGGGTGGCCACGAGGGCCTCCTGGTTTCCCAGATCCTGAGACCCAGCTCCTCCGCCGCAGAAAGAGGCAGGATCCCAAGTGTCCAGAGGCCCAACCTCCCCGGACCCTTCTGAGGACCTGGAGTCCAGGCCTCGCAGTGAAACTCCCCGAGGACAGATTTTGGAGGCGAGAGCGCCCCTCAGCTCTGGATGGGAACTCACATCCCTTCTTCATCTATGGGTCAAGTTTTCTTCCCCAACAGAGGATGGGCTTTGTAAAAGGGGGGTGCGTGCAAATTCCACAGGAAACAGTGCTAAGTGATTCCTTCCCTAGAACCACCTGGGGCCTCCATTTGCAATTTCCTTCCTTGTTCTGCTGTGAGGCTCTTGTGTCCGACTCTGGGACTCCATGGACTGCATCATGCCAGGCTTCCCTGTCCTTCACTGTTTCCTGGAGTTTGCACAAACTCATGTCCATTAAGTTGGTGATGTCATCCAACCACCTCATCCTCTGTAGTCCCCTTCTCCTCCTGCCCTCAATCTTTCCCAGCATCAGGGTCTTTTCCAGTGAGTCAGTTCTTCGCATCAGGTGGCCTAAGTATTGGAACTTCAGCATCAGTCCTTCCAATGAATATTCAGGACTGATTTCCTTTAGGATGGACTGGTTGGATCTCCTCACAGTCCAAGGAACTCTCAAGAGTTTTCTCCAACACAACAGTTCAAAAGGATCAATTCTTCGGCACTTAGCTTTCTTTATGGTCTAACTCTTACATCCATACATGACTACTGGAAAAACCATAGCTTTGACCAGACAAACTTTTGTTGGCAAAATAATGTCTCTGCTTTTTAATATGCTGACTAGGTTGGTCATAGCTTTTCTTCTAAGGAGATTTCCTTCTTTTAATTTCATGGCTGCAGTCACCTCCTAGGTCATGAGGTCATGAGGCTTCTAGGATGTGAGTTTTGAGAGCCCACTGAAGGTTGGTAACAGGGGTGGGATCTTCCTTACTTCCCAAGCCTAAACCATGCCTCTCTCCCACACATACACCCTGAGGTGGGTAGTATAGTATCAATACTTAAAACAGGGAGCCAAGCTGTGCTGTGCTCAGTTGCTCAGTTGTGTCATACTTTTTGCAACTCCATGAACTGTAGCCCACCAGGCTCCTGTGTCCTTGGGATTTTCCAGGTAAGAATATTGGAGTGGGTTGCCATTTCCTCCTCCAGGGGAGGGGGCCACCCAAAACCACCCAGCTCATCTCAGCTCAACTATGAATCCCCTGCTCTACTTCCAAGTCATTCTTGTCCTATTCCTTTCATAAATCCTGAGGACCCCAGTACCAACAAGGATCCCCAACTCCTCCTAAAACGATGTGAGGCAGGTGAGCTGAGATGGCCCAGGGGAGCCTTTGTCGCTGCACCTTGCTATGTCCTTCGATGGCCAGCTGAACCATCATGCTGGACATTTTGTTCTACCCCTCTTTAAAATCAGGGCGAACTCCGTTGAAGGATGGGATCTTTTCTTCCGGGGATGCTCAGTCGCGGTCCAAAGGAAAAGGAAGGCGAGTGGGTGCGGGGAAGCCGCACTGGCGATAGGGTACAGACTCCCTGCCGGCTCCGGAGTCCCTACTGTATCCAGGCTGCCCCCTGGTGGCGACAGAAAAACCTACTACTAGAGACTTGGACCCAAGGGGAAGAGAGAACCAAGGACGAAGCTAAAGGCATAAGAGGCTTGGACCTCGCCCCTCAACTCACTCCCACCCTCCGCAGGGACCAGACGCCAAGAAACCGATCTGGTGAGCCTACGAACTGATGCTGAAGCTGAAACTCCAGTACTTTGGCCACCTGATGCGAAGAACCGACTCCTTGGAGAAGACCCTGAGGCCCGGAAAGATTGAAGGTGGGAGGAGAAGGGGACGTCAGAGGATGAGATAGTTGGATGGTATCACCCACGCGATGGACATGAGTTTGAGCAGGCTCCGGGAGTTGGTGATGGACAGGGAAGCCTGGAGTGCTGCAGTCCATGAGGTCTCAAAGAGTCGGACACAACTGAGCGACTGAACTGAACTGAAAAAGGGCTGTGGGATCCGATCTCACCTTTTTCATTTCCCTAGCAGCAGCACCCTCCCAGTGCCTGAATCAGGGCTCTAGGCCCCCAGCCCTACTCTGAGGTTCGGTAAATGAAGGGGGAACCCAAACTGCAGCATCTCGGCTGGGATGGGGGCGGGGGGGGGGCAGCCACCGGAAAAGAGGCGAGTGTCCAACTTTCTCTGAGACCGAACCTCCGCCTCCCTCATCACCCCCCTCATCACCCAGTGCTTGAACCGCCGCTCACCCTCTTTCCCGTCCTCAGATCTCTAAAAACTTCCTTCCGTCTCCGCTCCTCCAGATTCCAAAACTAAGCCTGCTACGGAGAGGGGGCGGCAAGTGGGAAGAGAAGAAGGAAGAAGAGGCAGTGCAGTGTGGGTTTAGGAGGGGGTCCTCTCCACCCCCGCCCCGCCCCGAACCAAGCTGCCCCTAGCTTGGCACCTCTAGGTGCTTCCTTGTTTGGAGAACTCCAAGGAAGTCGACGGACTAGCGGGAGAGTTGGCGGGTGGAGCAGTGAGGAGGGGAGTGGAGGGAGGGAGGAGAGAGGAGGGGGAAGGGGAGCCCAGGCAGAGAGGCTAGGGTTTACGAGGTAAGGGGGCTCGTCCCCCTCAGCCCCGTGGGTTGCAAAGAATTGCTAATTGCAACTAAACGAGACCTCAGTGTGGGGGAAGGGGCAGTCTCCCGGCTGTCAGGGGCTACCGTCTCTTTGAGTGCCCGGGTAAGGCCAGGCCAGTCTGCTCTTCTCATGTAAAGCAGCTTTTTGTCTGGGGAGCCAGGGCTGGGGCCAGGGGCTGGGGAAGGGGCCCAAGCCGTTAGCAAGCTTCTTGTTCCCCAGAAAGGGAGAAGGGTGCCGAGGCCTCCTTGCAATGAGGACACCCCCCTCCTGCTCCACTCTAAGCTTTCTGCGGTGGGGCTTGGTGGGGTGCTGCCCAGCAGGAGGGGGTGGGCCTGGGATCCCAGCACCCCCCTTACAGGGCTGTGGGAAAAAACTGAGCACAAAGAAGGGGGCTGGCCCAGCCGAGTTGGGAGACAGGGCAGCTCTGATCCAGGGATGCCCTGAGCTTGAAGTACCCATGGCTGGAGCCCCTTCTCCCCAGAGAATGGCTCCAGTGGCCACGTGTACCTTCTCTGACTGCCTCATCCACTTTGCCAACCCTTCAACCCTTCTGCACCATGGGGAAGCATCTTGAGATCCAAGCCTGCTTCCTGTCTGAGCCCAACCTGGAAGGAGAAGGAATAAAACCTGGAGAGAAATCCTCTAAGCATAGGAACAGAGGAATAATGCTTCCAGGCTCTGGGGCCATTTAACCTCTTAAAGACCCAAGAGTCTTGCCTTCTAATTCGGATGCTCCATTATATAAGCTTCTGTAAACCTAGATAAGAAATTGCATAATGTTATTGAGCCTCACTTTTCTTATCTGTGAAATGGGGCAATAATATCATGCTCTAAATGTCCTTGTAAAGATGGAAAGAGATGGAAAGCACCCATGAGGTGTCTCTGTTCTCCATGTTCTCTCCACTCCTAGGAACACTCATCATTTTACACTCACACTCCAGGCATAAAGATGTCTTGGTGCGTGCGTGCATGCATGCTAAGTCGCTTCTGTTGTGTCCAGCTCTTTGCGACCCCATGGACTGTAGCCCACCAGGCCCCTCTGTCCTTGGGTTTCTCCAGGCAAGAATACTGCAGTGGGTGGCAACACCCTTCTCCAGGTGATCTTCCCGACCTAGGGATCGAACCCACATCTTTTATGAATCCTGCATTGGCAGGCGGGTTCTTTACCACTAGGACACCTGGGAAGCCCAAAGGTGTCTTGGAACTTCACATTTAAATTTTCCAGACTGCCTGTGTCCGCTCTTGACAATACGCAAAGTGGAACAGATTTTTTTCTCCACAGTTGACTGGTGATGAAACTGAAATTCAGCGGGACAGTCTGATCTCCTGACTCCTCCACCACTTGCTCACCCCACTCCACAGTGTGGCCTCAAGAGATATTATCTCACAGATGAGACCAGGAGCTGATGGCCAGAGTGAAGCCAGTCCCCACGGCACAGCCAGGCACCAGCCAGGGTTTCTCAGTCAGACGCTTTGTCCTGGTGGCACCTGGACTCTTCCCCTAAATCAATGTCTGTGTGGCCATTTCAGGACCAGGTGAGTCCCCTTCATTTTATTCCATATCGGGGTCCCTGGGAAGCAGAGGGGGCCATCTATGGGTAGGAAGGGTTGTTCATTCCCCCTCCACCCTGGGAGACTCTGAGAGGAAACTTTCCCCTGGGAGGTAGCAGGGAGACCCAGCAATTTCCTGTGTCGAAGAGCAAGGTCTATCAGCTCTATCTCTTCTCCCTTTTCTTACTTTAGAAGTTGGTTAGTTCACTCAGGAGTGTCTCCTTCCCCCTTCCGTTACAGGGACCCCATGGTATCTCCTCAACATAGTGTGTCTCCCTGACTGGGCCCCAATCTTCCCCACCCCTTGTCCAGCTGGAGCACGCTGACCCTCGCCTGCCAGACACCCAGGGGCTCCTGATCCCAGAGGGCCTTGGGCCAAGGGGCTCTGGCTTTGGGCCAGTGCCTTTCTTACTGCCTGGCTCCCTCCCCACAGGCCCCTAATCCATCTCACCCAGCAGGAAGCCCTTAAGCTGCCTTTTCAGCGGCCTTCCCCAGCCCGCTGTGGGCTCCGTGCCTTTCTATATACCACCCTTGGCAGGAGCTGTGTTATACAAGCCGGAGAGAGCGGCCCCTGCAAAGAGGTCATCATGCCTAAGGCAGCTTCCAGCTTCAGCAGCCTGTCCTCTCTGGTCACCTCCCCAGGGTTTCCCCACTAATGCCCTGCCTGGGCATCCGTAGCCACTGACAGCCCTGGCTAACTCACATCCAAGCCCGAGGCTGGATCCAGGTGGAGGGAGGGGAGAGGGATTCCCAGGGGACAGCTGGCAGGAGGCCAGGCGCTGGGGAAGTGTGGCAGGCAGGAGGGGGCCTCTCTGGCGCGGTGCCTTTGGTCCTTTTGGCTGGTCTGTCCAGCTTTCCTCTGATTCCAGCCCCTGCCCTCCGACTCCTCAAAGCTCATTTGCAGCCGTCTCAGACTTAGCTGTACAACCCAGACTGAGGGCTGGGAGCGTCTGGCTCTTGGAGGGGTGACCAAACAAGATGTTCCCTGGCCCACCACGCCCTAGTGTCCACAGAGAGGCAGAGAACGCTGGGGGTAGGGCGGGAGAGGGAGAGACTGGATTCTTTCTCTCCTCATATATTTGGGTGATTGCTTGCACTGCTGGGGTGGAGACCTTACAGCTAGGGCCGAGCTTGATTTCAAACGTCCAATCCCATGGTCCCTGCCAGTATACCCTTCCCAGTTCTGATTTGGGGTTTGAAAAAAAATATGGCTTTTGTATGGCCTAGTCCCTGCCCTCCCCTCAATCCTTCCCCCACCCCATCCCTCTCCAGCAAAAAGTCCCCCCCACTGAGGCCCCATCTCCGAGCCCAGCGTAGCCCAAACCCCACCCTAGCCTCTCAGTCCCGGTCTCCCGCTCCAGGAAGCCAGTCTTTAGCCGCCTTGGAGTGGTTGGAGGAGAGTTGGGGGTGCCTCCGGGAGGTCTGTTTGTAGTTGAGATTCTTTTCATTCCAGGCTCAGCAGGCTCTCTCTAAGGAAAGGGCCTGGGATGGGGCGGGGGAATCCTTAGGGCACCAGCTGCAGGGTAGGAAAGCTTCCTGGAGAGAGGAGGGAAGTGGGTTCTCTCCTCCCAATGACCCCCACCCTCTAGGTAGGACCTTCCTCTCCCAGTTCTTCCTTGGTGATACACCTCCCCCTCCTGCAAAGGCACCCTCACAGGAAGGTCCTTAAGACAAATGGAGGTATTTAGAGGGCTCAGGCGAGGTCCTGATCGCTTTCTTTGCTTTCTAATGAGTCAGCTTCTCTCCTTTTGGGATGCTTAGAGTTGTCTGGAGGAGTGGAGGAGGGTGTCAAAAGACTGAGTCAGCCTCAGCTTCAAAGAGGCCTTGTCACTCTGTCCCCTAAACTGAAGTCCCTTGCAGATTTTTACTTTAGCCCAACACTAACATATTTGTTCGTCTATGTTGCCAGTTCTCAGACTACAGAATCCCTCAAGGGTTAATCAGAGTGACCCAGCCATAGAGCAAAGCCTCCTGTACTCCTCAGGGCTTATTAGAAGTCTGACACCTGCTCCAATTTCCCTGGAAGCCTCCCCTCCAGCTGCCTTTACCTGACTGAGGGAGAGGAGAAAATATATATCCTAACAACTTGTACTGAGTGTCCACTAAGGAACATTACAGCTCACTTAGCACTTCATCTAATCCTCCCAACCCTCAGAGAGAGAAGGTTAATATCCCACATTGTAGATGAAGAGAGTGAGCTTCAGAGAATGTGAGTGACCCATCCCACAGAATGTAGCAAGGACCTGGAGCCAAGACTTAAGCCTCCTCTTCCGCTGTGGAGGCCTATGCTGGGCTCCAACACACTGCCTTGTTAGGAGGTCCAACTTGTGTACTTGTGTTCAGGCCTCTAAGTGACCTCTGCTTGACATCTTGCTTCCAGGTTACAGAGTCAAGTGTCCCTTCCCAAAGCAATTGTTCCTGAAAATCCATTTTATCATTCAGTCCTCAGTTCAAAAGGAATAAGATTTATTGTACCCATTTTACGGATAGAAAACCTGATACTCCAAAGCAACGTGAGTCACGGAAAATTGGAGAGCTAGGAAGTAGGTCAGCCGTGGCCTATTAAAGCCAGGACCTGAGCATTTAGATTTCCTGGGTCCACTTCATGAGTTCTCACCATTATGTCAAATTTGTTGTTTATCCCTTCTAAGATTAGGGACAAGAACATGTTTGCAATTAAATATGTCTTCAGGAACTGGATAATCTTGTCAAAAATGGATACTGGAAACCCAGACCTGGTTTGCTCACTTCTCTTCCTCAGAGCGTAGTTTCTTCCCTTCTGAAGTATAGGTTCCAGAAAGGGGCAAAGTGGTCAGGGTAAGGGAGCTGGACTGGGGCATCCAGAGCAGGATGCTTCAATTTCTAGACTACTCAACCCAAGAAGTGCTTCAAGCTGTCCTGCTTATAGAGGGCGTTGATTCCTTAACAAATGTTTACTGAGCACCTACTATACAAGCATAGGGTGTGTATAAAAACTAAGACACAGCCTGTGCCCTCAAGAGATGACCTTGTTGAGAGTGGATGCTAGTTAGACATTATAAGTAACACATGCCAAATGCTCTAATTCATGGGTAGAGTCAAGATTCAGTGCCAGAAATGAACACCATTCTAGGTGCTTTATGCCGAAGGATATTTAATACCAGTATGGACTGAATTGTGTCCCCCTGAAATTCACATACCTAAGTTCTACCCTTCAATATTTTTGGAAAGAGGGTTTTTAGGAGGTAATTAAGATTAAATGAGATCATAAAAGTGGAGTCCTAATCCAATAGGATTGGTGACTTTATGAGAAGAGGGAGGGACTTTCCAGTGGTCAGCTAAGATTCCACGCTCCAATCCAGGGGGCCTGGGTTTGATCCCTGGATAGGGAACTAGATCCCACATTCCACATCTTAAGCGTTTGCATGCTGCAGCTAACATCCTGGATGCTACAATGAAGATCAAAGATCCCTCCTGTTACAACTAAGATCCAACGCAGCCAAATGAATAAAAATAATACATAATTTTTTAAAAAGATAGAAAAGAAGATTTTTCTCTCTTCTACAGGTATGTGCCAAGGAAGGCCATGTGAGCACACAGCAAGAAGACACCATCTGCAAAGCCCGACTGTACTGGCACCTTGATCGCAGACTTCCAGCCTCCAGAAGGGAGACAATAAATTCCTGTTTTTTAAGCCCTTTGCTCTATGGCATTTTGTTATGGTGGCCAAAACAACTAAGACGACAGGGAATTAGAACTTGCAAAATTGTGAGAGGGACTGGAGGAGCAGACTTTCTAATGTAGCCATAGAAATGAGCCTCCAATAGGAGCGAGCAGTCTCCTCTGCCAGAATCAGGTAAGGAGAACCACGGTGAGGCTGCCACTGGAACTGAGGTCACAGATACACCTCTATAGCCTCAGGGCCCCATAGGAATAGATGCCAGGCTGCTACTGTCATCCAGAGACTGAATGAAGTGTTGTTGCTGGGAAAAAAACCCATCTCTAGGACTTTGCCTGCCGGCAGAAATAGCTAGAGCAGCAAGAACACGGCCTTATCAGCTTATCTCCTTTCCACGTTCCAAGTCTTAAATGAACGCATTTTGCATCCAGAACTCTAGCTGCAAGGGAGGCTCAGGTTTTTGGCTTTCCAACCTCTGCAGTACAGGAAGGTACCTAGAGAAAGGTGAGAATGGATGCTAAGGGCCAGTCCATCTTGTCCACAATGGGGCAAGTGTGGGAGAAATTACTGCTGGAAAGATACTTTAGGGTCAGATTTTGAAAGGTGATTGAATGGGTCTGCCATTTGCCATGGGGGACAGAGCAAGCCTGGGCAGCTGCCAAGATTAACCGGGTCTCTGAAAGCTAATTGACTGGTCTGGAAAACAGAGAGCTCTAGAGCGTGCATAAGAATCAATTGGGAGGAATTCCCTGGGGGGCCCATTGGTTAGGACTCTGTGTTCTCACTGCCAAGGGCCCGGAGTTCAATCCCTGGTCAGGGAACTAAAATTCCACAATCACTTGGGGATTATAATTAGGAGGGCCCAGGAATCTGTATTTCTAATAGGCAGATCCTGCCTGGGCATCCTTCTCCCATTGACTCTGATGCTTGTGGACTCCAGGCTTACAGAAATATTGTCCTGGGGCAGGAGTTCTGATGGGTCCATCCCATAGAGTCCTACGAGCTCTAAAAAGTTTCGATTTGTGGGGGACACATGCTGAACTGGACTTCCCTGATGGCTCAGACGGTAAAGAATTTCCTGCAATGCAGGAGACCCAGGTTTGATTCCTGGGTTGGGAAGATCCCCTGGAGACGAGAATGGCTACCCACTCTAGTATTCTTGCCTGGAAAATCCCATGGACAGAGGAGCCTCGTGGACTACAGTCCACAGGGTCACAAAGACTCGGACACACTGAGTGACGATCACTGATCACTTTCTTTTTCCTCTTCTTCCTGAGAGTTAACCCTGAATTTTGAATGCTTGAACCCTGAAAAATACCAGTGATGTGAGTATGCAGGAGAATGAGTCCAGGGATCTTACCCCACCCCTTGGAGATTCCCTGGCAGTTCAGTGGTTAGGGCTTCATGCTTCCACTTCAGGGGGCAGGGGTTTGATCCCCGGCTGGAGAACTAAGATCCCACAGGCCCATAGCACAGACTAAACCAAACCAAACAAAACCAACCCCTCTCCCCAACTGAGGAGGACCAGGTAGTCAGTCAAAAACCTCCACAAACATTTCCTGGGGTTGTGACTCACTTTGATCTCTGCTTCCATCTGGCAGTGGTGTCTAGGGCTCCTGGGACCCTATTCCCATTGCAGAGGCTCCTTTAGAGAGCTCTTACACCTCAAGGAATTTAAGGACCTGACAGAGGAAGAGCAAGGTGAAAAGGAGGGGCGAGAAGGGGAGGTGGGAGGTGGCACTGCCGTCTAGAATGGCCTTGAGTCTCCCCTCAAACCCAGGGGTGTCCACAGCCCACGTTGAGCTTCAACACAAACGAATTCACTCAAGTAGATTTTCCTTTTCTTTTTCTGGTTCTTACTTTCTACTCCAGGACCCCAAACCCCGCCGAGTTCCAAGGGAAAGGCCACAACAGATGAAGCAGCGGTGGCCTCCTCCTGTCAGCACCCCCAGCCCAGCCCCACATCTCTGGGGAGTCAAGCCAGAGCAGCACTGGGTCTGTGAGGCTAGGCTGCCTGGACTGAGGGGCTTTCCTCCTTCCTGGGGGTCCCCTCCCACACCCAGCTCCTTTAGAAGCATCTGCAGCCCTGCTCAGCCAGGTCCCCAGGGGTGGAGGGGCAGCCTTGCTCCTCCAGGCTGGTTCTTCTAGGACAGGAACAGCCTTTCAGCCTCGAGGAGGGAGTCAGGCCTCCTCATCCCCCCAGTTATCACCACAAAGCGAAGTCCAGGGAAGGAGGGGGAGGGACAGGGCTGGGGTTGGGGTGTGGGTTGGAGAGCCAGGTCCTTGCTAGTAAATCAATGTTGGTTTCCCAGATGGAGCTGCAGCCGCTTTGATTTCTCAAGTTGTCCCCCTCCCCCTCTGCTCCCCTCACCCCCAGCTCCATGGTTTCAATTCCTCCCTGAAAAGCAGTGGGGCCTCCTTTCAAACCAGCCCAGCTCCTCCAACTCCCAACAACAGCTTAAGTTACAGGAAAGAGAAAGGGGAGGGGGGGCGAGGTGGCCCAGCCTGGAGGAGAAGGAGAGAAATTCTGGGAGAAGGGAAGGGGACAAGGGAGAGAGGGAAGAAGAAAGAAAGAAAAAGTGAGGGGAGAGCAAGTTAGGAGATGGGGTGTAGTCCTAGGAAAGGAAGGGTCTGCTCTGCAGGCCCAGGAGGGGGGCCCCCAACCCAGAAGCAACTTGTCTCGGTTCTCCTTCCTCAGTGAGCACCCCCATACTCATCCCCCTGAGGGCCTCTCCGCATCTACAAGTCAATGATTCAAGCTCCCCCATTCCGCTCCTCTTGCCATTCAGTTCTAGAAGTTTTCAGGAGAAAACTATCTGTCTCATTCAGTCCCAGGGACACTTATTTCCTGGGCCAAGAAGGCAGAGTCACCCCCAAGAACCTCGCTAACCAAACTCAGCACTGCTTTTTTTTCAGCTTGTTTTTTCCCCCGGTCTGCTCTTAGCAGCCCACACTGTGCTTTTGCTTGGCCGAGGCCTGGGCTAATTAAAGTCCTTAATTAATAGATCATCTGTTATATCTGTTTAATCCTTTTATGGCCCATTTTGCCATCCAGAGAGCTTGGGGGAAGAGTGCTGGAGAGATAAAGGGGATAAGAGCTATACTCCGCCAATTCCCCACCGCCTCGGTCCCCAGAGCCGAGCAGCCTGGGAACTTGGCAGGGGGAAGGCTGAAATGCACCGAAGGAGATCTGCAAGTAGGGGTTCCAGGAGTCCTAGACCTCCTGATTATTCTGTGCGGCTGGTTCTCTGAGAATTAAATGGAGGATGGAGTTCAGGGAGAGGGAATTTGGTATCTCACCTGAAGGTGGATTCCAGGTTCAGGGAAGAAAAGGAAGATTCTGAAAGAGCAGAGAATACCTTATAAGTTGAAGATGGGAGTAGCCAAGTAGAGTCTCTGAAGACTCAAATCTGTTTTTCACCAAGCATCCAGAACCTATCCCACTGAGAACAGAGTATTTTTAAAAAAATATTTATTGGGCTGCACTGGGTCTTAGTTCTAGCCTCAGGATCTTCACGGTGGCATGAAGACCCTCATTCTCAGGGCTCAGCCCCAGTCCTCCCCCTCCTGAATAGTTACACACACTCCTTCCCTTTAGGGTGGAGGGACCTCAGTGCTTCTGGAGGGAAAGAATACTGACCCAGTGACCAGGGTTGAGGAAACAAAGGGAGGACTCCTAAGTCTGCTAGGTGGGACGATTTCTCTGTAAGGAAGGGGTTCTGATGGGAAATAAGCAAGGAGACAGGGACACGCGCAATTTCCAGGACTCTTCTTCTTGGCAAAATGAAAGGTCAGAAGGAATTCCCAGACAGTCCAGTGGTTAGGATTCTGCGCTTTCACTGCTGAGGGCCCAGGTTCAATCCCTGGTCACGAAACTAAGATCCCATAAGCCTGGCTGTGTTGTAAGAGTGGGCAGACCACTCCTCCCTGCCCAGCCACCCAGGTTTCCTTAGCTGGGAGAAGTTCCCTATGCTCTCAGTACCCCTGTGGTGTGTTGGCTATTGTTGACTGGCTCTAGCACACAAGCCTTTCAGGCACCAGGAGGCACCTGGTAAGGACAGCTGTGATAATCCCAAAATATTATTTTTACAACCTCCTACATCTGGCCCAAAAGTAAAATTAGTAGGTTTTTTTTGTTGTTGTGTTTTAATAATCCCCTCATGCAGATAAGGCAGTTAATGCTAAGGAAGGAAAATGACTTGCCTGAGGTCACTCAATAGGTGTGGGTAGAGCCAAGCCTGCAACCTCAACACATTCTAAGCCCCAGGGCAGACTTCTTTCCTCTTCACCAGCTGTTTATTCTGCTCTCCTGTCGACTTGAGACTTCAGCTCCCATTGAAGAGAGTGGGTGGCATCTTTCCAGTGGGCACTCAACAATTATCCTAGATACCAGATTTGTAAGCCAAGAGATAATTGACAGTAGTGTCCCAGGGTTTGGGGCAGAAGTGGCAGTGGCATTGGAGACAGCGTGGACTTCCAGTCTACTGCAAAAGCCCAGACCAACCAGAAATATTTCTCAGGAAGGAAAATCAGCCCAATTCTCTGCAGACCATCACCCCTTAGACTTTAAGTCCCTGAACCTGCAGCTTAGGTCTCTGCAGACTTAGTCTACTTTGCCTATAGTAGATGCTCAATAATTTGTTGGATTAAAATAATAGCTATTACTTACCAAGCTCTACTTTGCCTATAGTAGATGCTCAATAATTTGTTGGATTAAACTAATAGCTATTACTTACCAAGCTTTTTGCCTACCATTAGGTCAAGCAAGTACCCTAATCTATCTCATTTCAGTCTCACAACTGAAACAAGGTAAATAAAAAAATTCTGACTTGAGGCTCTCAAGACCCAGGAAAAACAAGCCAGGGACATTCTCCTGTTGACTAGAATGTCTCCTGGCCCCACTGCTCCTTCTCTGTCTCCCTCTTCCACGGCCCATGGTCCTTAAATGTTGATGTCCCCAAAACTTGAGTCTTCCTATTCAATCCCTTTTCCCTAGGTGATCTTAGCTGCTCTCATAGCTTCAACTATAGCTAAAGGTACTAGATCTAAATCCATCAAGAGCTCCTTCCAAGCCCCTGGGTTAAAACATGCATGTGTGCTCAGTTGCTTCAGTCCTGTCTGACTCTTTGCAACCCCATGGACTGTAGCCCACCAGGCTCCTCTGTCCATGGGATTTTCCAGGCAAGAATATTGGAGTGAGTTGCCGCTTCCTTCTCCAGGGGATCTTCCCATCCCAGGAACTGAACCTGAGTCTCTTGCTTCTCCAGCATTGGCAGGCAGATTCTTTACCATTGCATGACTTGGAAAGCCCTGTGTTAGAATAGTCAATTTCTATTGAACATTCTATCTTCTTTTGAACATAATATAGGCTTGACCTGGCTTGACTGTGCTCATTATCTTCCTGTCCGTGCATTTCCTATCCTGGTTAATGACATCAGGTCATCTAAGTCAGAAACATTGGTTGGGCTCCTCCTTCACTCTCTCTTCATCTATACTGCCTCAGCTCAGTTCACGCTCTCAGCATCTCTTGCCTGATCTCTTATGATCTATTGCTAACTGGAATCTCTGACTTAGCTGACTCAAATCATGCTCCACCTAACTGTCCAAATATACCATCTAAAACTTAAGAGGGAAAAAACATTTTGCTTCCCTAAATATGCCAGTGCATCTCTATCTCCAGGAGTCCAGACTGTGTGCACAGTATCTCAGGTCTTGCCTTATTTAGCACCTCCTCTGCTGTCACTCTCCCAGGTGTACACGGGTCTCTAACAGGGCCAAAGTACTTGTACACTTGTGCCCCCTGCCCAGTCCATCCATTTCACCGCGTCACACCCTTGCACATTCCCTCTGTCTGAAATGCCTATCCCTACCTTGAGAGTCCCTTGGACTGCAAGGAGATCCAACCAGTCCATTCTGAAGGAGATCAACCCTGGGATTTCTTTGGAAGGAATGATGCTAAAGCTGAAACTCCAGTAATTTGGCCACCTCATGCGAAGAGGTGACTCATTGGAAAAGACTCTGATGCTGGGAGGGATTGGGGGCAGGAGGAGAAGGGGACGACGGAGGATGAGATGGCTGGATGGCATCACGGACTCGATGGACGTGAGTCTGAGTGAACTCCAAGAGATGGTGATGAACAGGGAGGCCTGGTGTGCTGTGATTCATGGGGTTGCAAAGACTCGGACACGACTGAGCGACTGAACTGACTGACTGACCTTGAGTTTATGAGGTCCTATTTCCTCACCTAACACTTGGTCTGCAAGGCCCTGTAGGTGTGACACCTGCTCACCACCCTTTGTTTCATCCTGTTTAACTCCTCACTCCAACACAGAGGCCTCCTAGTACCACCGCCTTTCCTTTTATAGCACTGAATCCTGTGGCCATTTCACATTCACGTGACTGTGATGACTGTGAATCTTTCCCGCAACTTCCCACTCCTCTGCCCTCCCTAACTCAGTCAAATTCCCTTTCCAGTTATGCTTCCCCCTATGTAAGTTGCTATATTATCATATTGTATACATGGTAATGTATATGTATCATGCTTCCCTGGTGGTTCAGACAGTAAAGAATCTGCCTGCAGTGCGGAGACCTGGGTTAGATCCCTGGGTTAAGCAGATTCCCTGGAGAAGGGAATGGCTACCCACTCCAATATTCTGGCCTGGAGAATCCCGTGACCAGAGGAGCCTGGAGGGCTACAGTCCGTGGGGTCACAGAGTCACCTAGGACAGGACTGAGTGACTTCCACTTTCACCAATGTATATATTACAAGGCTACTCTCAGTTCTTCCCACCCTCTCCTTCCCCTGCTGTGTCCACAAGTCCAGTTCTCTATGACTGTGCCTCTATTCTTGCCCTGCAAAATAGGCTCATCAGTAGTATGTTCCTAGATTTCATATATATATGCGTTAATATACGATATTTGTGTTTCTCCTTTCGACTTATTTTACTCTTAATGACAAGCTCTAGGGTCAACCACCTCAATTCAACTCTTCAAGGGCAGGGATGCTGCCGTTTTTCTCCGTCTTGGCCACAACCTCTACCACAGTGGTTTAAAATCGGAAAACTCAGTAAAAGTATGATGCATACAGAAAGGCTGATTGAACGAATGTCTTTCATTTCTTTTCTTTTTCTTTTTTTTTTTTTTGCAGTGTCAGCTCCCACTTTGCCTTGGGGGTGGAAGGGATAACTGTCACTCAAGCATGGCCCTAGGGTAGGAAAACAGGTTTGTCATGGAAGGAAATTGAAGATGCTGCATTTCTATTGGAGATTTACTCTCAATTTCCTATCAGACTGTGAGCGCTTCCTGAGTGGAGTGGAGGAGTGTGTCTTATTCTTTTTTTTTTTTTTTTCACTGCTCAGCTCAGAGGCTTGGTACCAGCTCTAGATGTCCCACGGGTAGAAGAGAGGAGATTTGAAGGCACAGCACTTTGGGCTTAGTTTGGCCCCACAGAGCAAGACAGCACAACTTTCCCATCCCTAGACTGCTCTGGGGTGAAGGTGGACTTGTGGGTGAAATGAAAACAAAACGGAAGAGCTAAGGCATAGCCTCCCTGATTTTAAAGGAACTCTTTCTTCCGAAAGCTGTGAAAAGTCAGCCTCTCCAGGAAATGATAAGGCCAATTTTCATGTTGTAAAGAACCTGAAAATCCGTATTTCATTCAACCAAGGAGGGGGAAAAAATTGAGTCCTATCAAACCTGAATCCATTGTATCTATGACTGAGAATTTTCTTTCCTTTTTTCTATTCTCTCCTTTTTTTTTCTCCCCCGCTTTTGGGTTTCTTTTTGCTGTTGTTGGTTTTTTTCTTTTTTTTTTTGTCTTGTTTTTAAAGCAATCCTTTTCTAGATTGAATTAGGAAACAGCTCGCCAGGCTGGGAGGATTTGGACCATACAGAGAGGAAAAGGAGATTTTCTAAACTCAAGTTTCTTTCCTCTTTTTAAGTGTCCCCCCACCCCCAACTAAGAGACAATAGAAATAATTGATCCATCATCCAACACCAGGCCCAGGAGATTTACATGCAAATTCCCCCTCTCCGCCCCAGAACTCCCTCCTCACCAAACTTAAAATCCAAGAATGAAGAAAAAAGAAGAAAACCTTTCTAAACCAACGGGAACCTTGCTGGCCACTGCCTTCCACCCCCCAGTCAGGTGAGAAAAGTGTGTGTGTGTGTGTGTGTGTGTGTGTGTGTGTGTGTGTGTCTGTGGAGGAGGGGGTGTGGGTGTTGGGGGGGGCGGGCAATTCATCCACCACAACCCCCAGCCTCCTTCCTCGCCACACACACCACCCCTTTCTGGTGTGGGATCACTTCAGATTTGGGTAAAACTCCCCTCTCTCCCAGGAGACCATATCTGGAAGCTTTTAGGGGGCGGAGGCAGAGGTGGAGAGAGAGGAGGAAAATTCCCCCAAATGGCCTAAAAGAGCCATCTCTTCCCTGAAAACTGCTCGTCATCCCCCACCCCCTACCATTAACCTCCGATTAAGACCTCCTCGTTATGGCAACTAAACTTTACTTTGCATAATTAAGATTTGCCTCGGAAGAAAGGGGAGGGAGAAGCCGAAGCTCTAGGCCATTCTCCTTCATCTCACCCCCTCCCCCCCCCCCCCCCCCCCCCCCCCCCCCCCCCCCCCCCGCCAGATCACTTCAGATTTGGGTAAAACTCCCCTCTCTCCCAGGAGACCATATCTGGAAGCTTTTAGGGGGCGGAGGCAGAGGTGGAGAGAGAGGAGGAAAATTCCCCCAAATGGCCTAAAAGAGCCATCTCTTCCCTGAAAACTGCTCGTCATCCCCCACCCCCTACCATTAACCTCCGATTAAGACCTCCTCGTTATGGCAACTAAACTTTACTTTGCATAATTAAGATTTGCCTCGGAAGAAAGGGGAGGGAGAAGCCGAAGCTCTAGGCCATTCTCCTTCATCTCACCCCCTCCCACCCCCGCCCCAACCCTCCAGCTCCGCGCCTCGGAGTTCCTGAGTTTTCTCACTTTGAGGTGCCACCGAACACAAAGAACCATAATGGGCTCCTTTGTGCTCGCTACGGGGCAATTACGCCCCGGAGTCCAGGCCCCTTTAAGAGCCTCTTAAAGAGACAAGCTCTCATTTTTCAGAGGGTTATTAAAGGGTGCACGTAGAGGGAGGCAGAGAATGGCACCCCACTCCAGTACTCTTGCCTGGAAAATCCTATGGACGGAGGAGCCTGGTAGGCTGCAGTCCAAGGGGTCGCTAAGAGTCGGACACGACTGAGCGACTTCACTTTCACCTTTCACTCTCATGCACTGGAGAGGGAAACGGCAACCCACTCCAGTGTTCTTGCCTGGAGAATCCCGGGGACGGGGGAGCCTGGTGGGCTGCCGCCTCTGGGGTCGCACAGAGTCGGACACGACTGAAGTGACTTAGCAGCAGCAGTTGTAGAAGGAGGAGCGAGGCAAACTCCTAGAGGTCTACATATAGGGCGACGTGAAACTTTTGTCTGGATGCCATGAAAATGGGCTGAGAGAAGCGTCTTTGTAAACTGTTAGGTTTTTTTTTAATCTCTCCCTTAAACAATTTTTTTTCAAATTTGAGATTTTTTTTTTTACTTCTGAAAAATTGGACTGAAATAAGTGGGGTTCGAGGAGCAGACGCGGAGGCGCGAATTTAAAGAGGCTCTACCCCTAGAGCTCCGTGGCTCCGGGAAGAAGAGTGATCCAGGGCTGAGTGACGCGGACCTCCGCAGTTCTGAGGAACGTGTGTCTCCGAATCTTGCCGCCGAGACTCCAGAGAAATCCCGTGTTGAGCAAAAAGCCCTTAATATAATAATAGCTTGTCTCTTTAAAAAGCAAAAGGAGGGGGGAAAGTTTTGTTGGCATCTGGTTTCTGATCTCATTATGTTGTGGTTGACCAATCCAGCCCTCGGGGCTGGTCCTCGGGTTTAAATCTCATTGGCCGAGAGAACATTTTGGGATGGTGCTTAGAGCTCGACGGGGCGGTTTCAAGGATCCCTTTTTTGGGGGGCTGAGGAGAGGGCGGGGCCGCCGGCGGGGGCCCCCTTGAAACCGACTAATTGGGATCGGAGAGGCCGAGGTGAGGGCTGGATGAAGGCACAAAGGAGTCGCTGGGCGGAGAAGGGAGGGGAGAGGCGAGAGGAGGAGGAAGAGAAGAGAGGGCAAGCCGCGCGCAGTGTCTCCGGCGGCTCAGTCCGACCTCGGCGAGCTAGCGGGCAGGCGCGCCGCCCCCCTCCCCCGCCCGGCCTCCCCAACTCGGCAGC
>SJYC01125592.1:0-25433 GCA_006408675.1 Madoqua kirkii
GGGCGCCCGGGAGCCGAGTGGGGGGCGGCGGCCAGCATGCGGCCCCGCAGCGCCCTGCCCCGCCTGTTGCTGCCGCTGCTGCTACTGCCCGCCGCCGGGCCGGCCCAATTCCACGGAGAGAAGGGCATATCCATCCCGGACCACGGGTTCTGCCAGCCCATCTCCATCCCGTTGTGCACGGACATCGCCTACAACCAGACCATCATGCCCAACCTTCTGGGCCACACGAACCAAGAGGACGCCGGACTGGAGGTGCACCAGTTCTACCCATTGGTAAAGGTGCAGTGCTCTCCCGAACTACGCTTCTTTCTGTGCTCGATGTACGCACCCGTGTGCACCGTGCTGGAGCAGGCCATCCCGCCGTGCCGCTCCATCTGCGAGCGCGCGCGCCAGGGCTGCGAGGCGCTCATGAACAAGTTCGGTTTCCAGTGGCCGGAGCGCCTGCGCTGCGAGCACTTCCCTCGCCACGGCGCGGAGCAGATCTGCGTGGGCCAGAACCACTCGGAGGACGGCGCGCCAGCGCTTCTCACCACCGCGCCGCCTCCGGGCCTGCAGCCGGGTGCAGGGGGCACCCCGGGCGGCCCGGGTGGCGGCGGTTCGCCCCCGCGCTATGCCACGCTGGAGCACCCGTTCCACTGTCCGCGCGTCCTCAAGGTGCCGTCCTATCTCAGCTACAAGTTCCTGGGCGAGCGCGACTGCGCAGCTCCCTGCGAGCCGGCGCGGCCGGATGGCTCCATGTTCTTCTCACAGGAGGAGACGCGCTTTGCGCGCCTTTGGATCCTCACCTGGTCCGTGCTGTGCTGCGCCTCCACCTTCTTCACCGTCACCACGTACCTGGTGGACATGCAACGCTTCCGCTACCCCGAGCGGCCCATCATCTTTCTGTCCGGCTGCTACACTATGGTGTCGGTGGCCTACATCGCGGGCTTCGTGCTCCAGGAGCGCGTGGTGTGTAACGAGCGCTTCTCCGAGGACGGCTACCGCACGGTGGTGCAGGGCACCAAGAAGGAGGGCTGCACCATCCTCTTCATGATGCTCTACTTCTTCAGCATGGCCAGTTCCATCTGGTGGGTCATCTTGTCGCTCACCTGGTTCCTGGCGGCCGGCATGAAGTGGGGCCACGAGGCCATCGAGGCCAACTCGCAGTACTTTCACCTGGCCGCGTGGGCCGTGCCCGCCGTCAAGACCATCACGATCCTAGCTATGGGCCAGATTGACGGCGACCTGCTGAGCGGCGTGTGCTTCGTGGGCCTCAATAGCCTGGACCCGTTGCGGGGCTTCGTGCTGGCGCCGCTCTTCGTGTACCTGTTCATAGGCACGTCCTTCCTCCTGGCCGGCTTCGTGTCCCTCTTCCGCATCCGTACCATCATGAAACACGACGGTACCAAGACGGAGAAGCTGGAGCGGCTGATGGTGCGCATCGGCGTCTTCTCGGTGCTCTACACGGTGCCCGCCACCATCGTCATCGCCTGCTACTTCTACGAGCAGGCCTTCCGAGAGCACTGGGAGCGCTCGTGGGTGAGCCAGCACTGCAAGAGTCTGGCCATCCCTTGCCCGGCGCACTACACGCCGCGCATGTCTCCCGACTTCACCGTCTACATGATCAAATACCTCATGACGCTCATCGTGGGCATCACGTCGGGCTTCTGGATCTGGTCCGGCAAGACGCTGCACTCGTGGAGGAAGTTCTACACCCGTCTCACCAACAGCCGGCACGGCGAGACCACGGTGTGAGCCCGGCGCTCGTGCGCCGCGTCCCCGGCCGGGCCCGCACCGCGCGCTCACCGCCCGCGGGGAGGGGGTGGGGCGGGGGCTCCTACAGACTCCTTATTTTATTTTTTTAAATAAAGAACAGTCGAAACCATTTCTTTTTTAGGTCGCTTTTTAAAAAGAGAAAACTCTGCCCAACAGCCCCACCAGGTTTGTAATTAAAACTGTAAATAGTCTTTGTAAATTTAATTATATATTTTGTATTTAAAAGAAAAAAGGGGGGAGGGGAGGGCGAGGGCGCCAGGGCCTGAGGAGTAGGGGGTGGGGGAGCTGAGGGGTTCTCTCCTTTCTTCAGGGCCCTTTCAAACACCATCCCTAGTTTGACAGGGCCGGGCCTGCTGGGAGAGGTGTTGGCTCTGAGGAGTTGGCACATTCAACTTCTCAAGCCAAATTTGTGAGCTTTCTCACTGATGCTGGGCCTATGCAAGCTGTTGGATAGTTTCGAACAAGACTTGGATTCGTTTTGTTTCGTTTTGATTTCCCACTCCCCCTTTCTCTCCTCACATGTGCTGTCTCCTTCACTCCGTCTTTGGAAACCTCCCAACGGAGATGAAGACGTGGAGAAAAAAAAAAAATCCAACCCTAACCGACGGGTGGGGTGGTGGGGAGAGGGCGGAGATCGAGCGAGGAATGGCCTCCACACACCCCTATCCCAGGCCCACACCCCTGCTGGCAGGAAGATCTTTCTCTTCTGACTTTTCTTATTTTCGACTCTCTGCCCTGTGCGCTCGGAGTGGGCAGAAAGTGCTTTGTGGTGTGTGTTTTGAAACAACCCCCCACCCCCAGCCCACTACCTTGAGTACGGATCCTGACTGCCTCCATTTTTAGGGGGAGCATCATCAAGTTCGCAGATGTAGAGGTCTGGAGATATCCTTGCATCTCTGTCCTTTCCCCTGCTGTCTGCTCCACGCCTGCTCTCCACCCCCCATCCCCACCCCTCAACTGAATATCTCCTCTGGCATCCAGGTTAGCCGTTTGTGGAGTGGTTTGTGTGTTCCGTGTGGGTTTTTTTTTTTTTTCTTCCAAAAAGCAATAAAATGGGTTGGGTTGGAGGGAGGGAACGGATAGACCAGCTGGTGGGATTGGACGGGCTGGTGGGATTTTTAGCTTTTCTTTGACAAAAGACTGGTTTCTTTTCAAACTTGCCCAGAAAAGAGAGGGGAAGGGAGAAGTGGGTATCTTTCCTTTGGACGCAGGCTCTGGGCAGGCTCTTTGTGACTGTGGGGATGGGGTTGAATGTTTACATGACATTCTATATCACAAGATTGATAGAATGTTTATAACAGATGTTTTCTGTCTTCCCCTACATCCCCCCAAATAAAAGTCAAGACTCTTCTTAAAGTATCATTCATGCTGGTATGACAATTGCAGTTTCCAATACACATCATTTCCCTCAACCAAATATTGGAAGTATTTTAAAATTTTAATTCCAATGGATTGATTTGAAGACCAAGGGGTGGGGTGAAACAAGTTTGCCCCCATAACTCAACTTTTCACCATCTCCTGTGTCTTGATAATAGTGCAAATTAAAAGCTAATAATCATCATAATAAAGTGCATTTAATTATCTTCTAGAGATCTAGCCCTTTAATTGTATTTAACAGGGTTGTAACATTTTATTAGTTTAACCAAACCACACCTCCTCCTTCCATCTGCCCCTGACCTGGTTGGTTGGGGCTAGGATGGAGAAAAGGTTCCCAGTTCCCATCTTGCTTTTTTAGCTAAATGGTGGTAGGGAAAATGGTGCCTTAACACCCTTTGTTGGCAGTCTTTGGGACAAGGGAGAAAGTAAGTTAGAACCCCTAGTTCCAAGTGTTGGCGTGTGTTAGTTTATGTTGGGGGAGGGGATCTGGAAATGTTTGGTGGTAATTGAACACGTATGTGGGGCTTTGTTTGGAATTGAATGAAGCCTGGGGATTTCAGAAAAACCCCCTTCCCCAAAATGTATAACCCTCCCCTGGATGATTTGTAGCAGGGGCCCATGTTATAAGTTAAAACTAGCCCTTTCTCAAATGATGATATGTGTGAGTCCCAATGGGGAGTCACCTTCCACTATCAAAGAAGCAGGCCAGGGAGGTGGCACCACCCTGTAGCTCCATTTGTTGCAAGATTCTAAAGGAACCCCACAAAGGCTGCAGGAAAGAGTTAAATTACAAACAAATTGTGAGCGCCTCTCCCGGAAAGAATGGCCAAAGCTTGCGAAAGGGAGGATGGGGGGAGGGTGGTTTCCAGTGGCTGAGCTGGAGCCCAGTGGGAAGAGGAGTGCTGGTCTTTGCTGAAGATTTGGGAAAAGCCTCCTCTGCCTCCCAGCCCCCAGCCCCCTGTACCCTGGGTACACTTGTCAGTGGGCCCTCACGCTGAGGGCAGGAGGGGATGGTAGACTAGCAACAATTACCTTTTTCTTTCCGGAGCCTGGTGGGAAGGAGGGAATTTTGGTAAAGATCCTTCTCAACCCTCCGCCCTCAAAGTCTGCCAATGGAGGGAAAAGAACCTGAGAAAGCTGGAAAAATATGTTTTACAGCTAGGGAGAGGATAGATAATAAGATAATTGCCTCGCTAGGAAAGGATACCTCTCTTAGATGCCCTCCCCTTCTCCAGAGGGGTAGCCGAAGACTGAATTACCTTAGGGAAAGTGGGGAACTTTCTGGCTGCTCTCCTTGGTCTAATGAAACAACTCTTACAGTGAGGGTATAGAGCAGGGGTATAGAGGGTATAGAGCTCAGGATCTAATGCCTGATGGTTTGAGATGGAGCTGCTGGAATAAATAGAAATAAAGTGCACCATAAATGTCTTGTGCTCAGATCATCCCCACATCATCCCCCACCCCCACCCTTGTCCATGGAAAACTTGTCTTCATGAAAACTGTTCCCTGGTGCCACAAAGCTTGGGGACTGCTGGTGTACAGGATTTAGGGGACAAGTGCCATGGAGCAGGGACCTGTAAGTGAACCACTTGAGCTCACTGCCACTGCTGGAGAGGGATCTGTCTCCACTCCTCAGCTGGGAAAATCTAGTTAAACTCATGAGCCCCAGGTCTGCTCTCATAGTTTTTGTGTTGCCCTCAACCCCTTGTGCGTGGGCTGGTCCCTCCCTCTGGAAGAGGGTGGCTTTGTCTGGTGGAGAATCAAGGGCCAAGTAAGAAAGCCCTTCACCCGAGGCCCCCCAGGCCTGGGCAAGTGTCAGACCACAGCAGCTTATTACCTGCTCTCCTTCCTGCACCCCCTCCCACAGAGCAGCAACAGTGCTTGGTTCGCCAGGCTCCCCTGCTTCACTGATGAGAATCCTGCCATCACAGACTCCTCTCCTAAAGATGCTTCCTTTCCCTACAAATTCTTTGTCCTTTAAAGTGTCCTAGAAAAGAACACTTAAGGTTTTCCAAGACAAAATTCTTCTGAACATCCCCAAAGAGTGAGGATCTGTGGAATCTGTAACTTAGATCATTCCAAAAAGCTCTGCAAGAGGGTGTTGAGATCCTAGACCTGGGCTGGATTCTGGAATTGGGGAGTTGCTGTCCCAGGGTTTGCTGGGGAACATGTCTGGGGGAGCAGAGCCCAAGTTCCTACCATTTCCAAGGCATTGTCCCTTTGGTAAACTAACTACTCACTGTAGTAGGTCCCTTCCTTCTCCAGACAGTCTCCTCACCGTGAAATGAATCTTAAACTTCCAGGGCCACTGACTCCTCTGAGAAACTGCATTATCTTTGGACATTCTCCTGGGAAAAAAATGGCCAGACTTCGGTGAAAACAATTTTGCATGTATCAATAACCTCATATATGCAGATCACACCACCCTTATGGCAGAAAGTGAAGAGAAACTAAAAAGCCTCTTGATGAAAGTGAAAGAGGAGAACGAAAAAGTTGACTTAAAGCTCGACATCCAGAAAACGAAGATCATGGCATCTGGTCCCATCACTTCATGGTAAATAGATGGGGAAACAGTGTCAGACTTTATCTTTTGGGGCTCCAAAATCACTGCAGATGGTGACTGCAGCCATGAAATTAAAAGACACTTACTCCTTGGAAGGAAAGTTATGACCAACCTAGATAATATATTGAAAAGCAGAGATATTACTTTGCCAACAAAGGTCTGTCTAGTCAAAGCTATGGTTTTTCCAGTGGTCATGTATGGATGTGAGAGTTGGACTGTGAAGAAAGCTAAGGCCAAAGAGTTGATGCTTTTGAACTGTGGTGTTGGAGAAGACTCTTGAGAGTCCCTTGGACTGCAAGGAGATCCAACTAGTCCATCCTCAAGGAGATCAGTCCTGGGTGTTCATTGTAAGGACTGATGCTGAAGCTAAACCTCCAATACTTTGGCCACCTCATGTGAAGAGTTGACTTATTGGAAAAGACCCTGATGCTGGGATGGATTGGGGGCAGGAGGAGAAGGGGACAACAGAGGATGAGATGGCTGGATGGCATCACCGACTTGATGGACATGAGTTTGAGTGAACTCCAGGAGATGGTGATGGACAGGGAGGCCTGGCGTGCTGTGATTCATGGGGTCGCAAAGAGTCGGACACGACTGAGCAACTGAACTGAACTGATAGAGGGTGCATGGGCTGTCTATCTGTGCACATCTCCTCCCCCCATCTTGCCCCCAAGCTGATTTTTCAATCCCTGGTTTAGACATTATCTAGTCTTTATCACCAGGGCAGCCTTCACCTTCTCAGACCCCAGTGGCCCCCTTTCCATCTGTAATTCCCTCTGCTATGGAAAAGGGGGGCTCTGGAGGGCAAACCATCAGACCTACAAAACCAGGAACACTCCCAAACCAGATTATTCTCTAGATCCTGTCTCTCTTGCAGGTATCAAGATGAAATACAGTGTAATAAACATATAAGATTTTTATAGCTGAGGGAGAAAAGGAAAAGAGACTGACCTGTGTGGGGAGTTACAGGTGTTGGCACAACACAGTGCCAGCTGTGAGCCCTTGTGGATGTCTCCTAACCTCTGAGACTCAGTCCTCATCTGTTAAAAAGGTGATAGTACCTGTCTGGCAAGGTTGTGGTGAAGACTGGGTCAGATGATGCATGTAAAGAGTTAACATTGTAGAAGCTCAATAAATTGTAGCAATCTTCTCCTATACTTAGGATAAATTCCTAAAAATGGAATCACTGGATCAAAGGACGTGCATCTCTTGCGGGCTTTTGGACTTACAGGTAGTTTTAACAAAATAGAATGATTTCCTGTGCTCCTACTTGCTCTACCTGACTTGGGGTACCTGCTCAAGATCTAGAGGATCCCCAGGGTGGAGGTGGGCAGTGGTTTTCTCCCTCTCTCTTCTCTGATTAGGACAGAAATGTCTTACTCGCCTGAGTGAGCAGGGCACACACACACGCCGACTCTCTCTCTGGCCAGCTTTGAAGCTGGCTAATTAGGGTTAGGGCTGTCACAGCTGGCTTCCCCGGCACCTCCCCCCTTCCCTCTGCTCAACCCTGTTCCCAAACTCACAGCCTGAGAGCCTCTCCCCAGCTGCCTGGCCTTCCACTGTAAGCTTGCGGCTGGTCCAGGCCACCTGGGAAGGCCCTGGGATTCAGGGCCGGGAAGAACCAAAGTGACAGCAACCAAGAAAGGACAAGATAGGACCTGGGACATGGAACAAGATCACAGGCCACTGATTGGGTTTAGAGAGGACTGCCTATGGCCTGGGACCGTCCTATTCTTTAGCCTGGAGAGGAGCCGGCGTGGGCTGGGGGCTGAGCCCTGGGCCCTTTGTTTGAAAGCCAAGTTTTCTGAAGGCTCCAGCCTCCCAACCTGGCCCTTATAATTAGCCCCAATCAGAGTGTTTATGTCGGTGCCTCGTGCGGAACTCAGAGCCCCGTGATTTCATTCCAGACCTTGGATATTCTTTAGCCTGGAGAGGAGCCGGCGTGGGCTGGGGGCTGAGCCCTGGGCCCTTTGTTTGAAAGCCAAGTTTTCTGAAGGCTCCAGCCTCCCAACCTGGCCCTTATAATTAGCCCCAATCAGAGTGTTTATGTCGGTGCCTCGTGCGGAACTCAGAGCCCCGTGATTTCATTCCAGACCTTGGGGGGAGGAGAGGAAGGGAGGGGAGGGAAGGGGGTTTGTGTGGGGGTGAGCCAAAAGGAGGATAGGAGTAGGAAGTAATGAGAAGGAGACTTGGGGTGAGGGACAGAGAAGGAGGTCCTAGAGAGGGGAGGACCTCTACCCTCCATCTGACCATTGCAGGGGTCCGGACCCCTCCCAGGGTAGTTGGCGCCCTAGCATCCTGACACTGGGCCAGGCCCGCACGCCTCTGGGCAGCTCTGTGGGTGGGTGGGCTTGTGCCAATCGGAAATGGCTTGGATATAATTAACCCGGCTAATCACCAACCTCAGTTTGGTGGGAGGGGAGGGTACAGCCCAGAGCCTTGGCTCCCCCAGGGAGCTCCGGTCTCCCTACTCTCCTTCCTCTGACTGTGGCCTGGAGTGTGCCAGGCTCTGTGGTTGCTGGGGATGGTGGAGTCAGAGGGTGGGCCGCAAAAGGATGTAGGAAGGAAGGATATTTAATTGTCATCTCTGGCCTTACCTGGCATGTGACTGACAGGAGGGCGTGTACCTGAGGGGCCACAGCAGTGGTGCTTGGGGAGTGGGGGTGACAGCAGGAATCCTGGACAGGAGGGAGACAGGATGCCTGGCCACTGCTCCAGGTGGCTCTGGATGCATCCCAGAATCAGTTAGCTTCTCCCTCCAGGTCTAGGCCTCCCAGGACACTCTAGTATGAGATGTGGCTTATAGACAATTAAGTGTACTGGGCTTCGTGTCCTGTGGGGTGGGGAGTAGGCAGAGTTCCTTTTTTTTAATATCTAAAAAAATAATTTTATTTATTTATTTTTGGTTGTGCTTGGTCTGTTGCTGCGTGGATTTTTCTCTAGTTAGGGGAAGTGGGGGTGCCACTCTGGTTGCAGTGAGCTGGGCTTCTCATTGCGATGGCTTCTTTTGTTGTAGAGCAAGGACTCTAGGCACATGAGCTTCAGTAGTTGCAGTGCCAGGGCTCTAGGGCACAGGCTTAATAATTGTGGTGCACAGACTTAGTTGCTCCAAGGCATGTGGGATCTTCCCGGATCCGGGATTGAACTTGTGTCTGCTGCATTAGCAGGTGGATTCATTACCACTGAGCCACCAGTAAGCCCTAAAAAACATATTTATTTATTTGGCTGCGCCAGGTCTTAGTTGCGACATTCAGGATCTTTAGTTGTGACATTCAGGATCTTTAGTTGTGGCACGTGGATCCCTGACTAAGGATTGAACCCCGGCCCTCTGCATTGGGAGTACAGAGTCTTAACCAATGGACCACCAGGGAAGTCTTAGGATCTGAGCTTCTAACTCCCTTGCCTACAGTTCTATTAGGCCTCCAAGGAATGTCCCAGCTCCTGCCCTGAGCACATACAGGTTTCCAAGATGTGGGTCTGGCTCCTATATTGCGAGCCTTACGTCCACTCATTCTTCCTTACACTCTCATATTGCCAGCCTCCAGAGTCTTTATGTCCTCAGACCAATTGTGCTCTGCGACTTTGCACATGCCGTTTCTGTGGCACAAGTGCCCTTCCTGTCCCCTACCCTGGATATTATGAACTCCTAGCGCCTAGAACTTACCTGAGGTCAGGGGCCCTCCTGCCGAGAGCCAGATTCTAGGCCACTCCTGTCCCCAGGCTGTACTCTCATCTGTCACAGCATAACACATTACTGTTACTTGTCCTTTCTTGACTGTGACCTCCTTGGGAGAGTCCGTGTTTGGTCTTTTATCTCTGTATCCTTGAGCCTAGGAATATGCCTGGCACATGGTAAGGGCCCAAGATCACAGGTTCTGGAGCCAGACTATGTGGGCTCGAATCCTGCCTCAGCCCCTTGTTAGCTGTTGACCTTAGGCAAGTTAATTAACCTCTCTGTGTATTATCTGTAAATGAGGATAGTGGTTATATTTACCAAGCAAGGCTGGTTGGAGAATTAAACAAACTAATTCAAGTAAAAGGCTTAAAATAGTGCTTGACACATAGTAAGTGCTTAATCAATGCTAGTTAAGCTTATTCATTCCTGTGTTGACTCAGTAGATGTATATTTAGTGGTTACCAGGAGTCAGGCACTTGCTAAGTCCTAGAAATGCACACATACAGTCCTTGCCCATATGTAGCCTACCATCCAGTTTCTTGAATCAAAGAATGGATAAGTATTAGGTGTGGTACTTGTGAGTTTGGTTGTTACATGTCTTGATAAACAAGCTCACTATATAATTGTTTGAAAATGTGTGCAGGCTCAAATATAGGATCATGATGAATCTACTTGGTTTGTGTAAAACAAGCAATGCAGTTGGGGACAGTCCCTTAATAACTTGACATATGTAATCTGGTGTTAGGAGCACATGGGAAAGCTTGCCCAGGACAGAGGGTCCTAGAAGCCTTCTGCTCAATCTTCAGTGCTAATGAGAATGTTTAAAAAATATTTTTCTCCAGGAAGAATAATTACTTATAGAAATATACAATGAACACATCAAAAGTTTCATTTAACTCCTTAGTGAAGGTGAGACATTCAAACTAGAATCCAAAGAACAGAACAAATATAGGCCATCAAGAAATAAATATACTTAATGCAAAACTGAGCAGCTTCCAATGGCAACAGTAAGTTGCATCGCAGACACAGTTTGCATGGACAAAAATCGTTTCCCTTACTACCAGTCATCTTGAGTTGTAAAGTAACTGAACAATAGTAAAACTCAGTGATAATCTTCAAGGACATACAGCAATATTTTTGACCACTTCAAAGTCTTCATTTGCTTTGATAAGAAGTTCTGAACTCAGATACCTCAAGATAACCAGTGCCACCACCCCTTCCAATCAATGAGCTATAGTACCAGTAGGGAGTCCAGTTCCACCCAAAGAGAGCTGGAAGTCTCCCAGCCATCCCCAGGCTGGCACAGCCCTTGTCCACCTTTTCTTCTCCACCTTTAAGTCTTTGGTCTTCTCTCTCCTTTGACTTCCTCTTTCCCACCTCCACCACTCACAGCCCCTCTAATTGTGCAGCCACTCCATTCATCTTTCTATGTAGTAGCCATCATTTATTGAATACTTTCTATATGGAAGACACTATGCTAAGTTCAGTACATTCATAATAACATTTAAAGTGCAAAAGAACTATGAAATGAGTGCTATCTTTACCTCAAATTATAGACAGCATATTAAAGTACCCGAGATTCATGGAATCAGCTATTCTGAGAGCATCGAGCTAGTCAGAGCAGAGCAAAGGCAATCAGACTCTTAACCACAATGCCAGAAATAGCAAACAGAGTTACTTATCTAATTGGTAGTGGCTACCAGTTAACCTCTCCAGGTACCTGGAGTACCGTGTTGAGATAGATTCTGAGGCATCCTCTTGGTTCAGTGGGTGATAGTGCTGGGATCTACTAGTGATGTCTGTCATGGTCTCAGAATCAGAGAATGTAAAGGTTAGCAAGCATGCCAGATGCTTGTCAGGCTGGTTTTATACTATACTGCCTCTTATATCATCTCCTGAATATATGAAGTGAAGTGAAGTCACACAGTTGTGTCCGACTCTTTGTGACTCCGTGGACTATAGCATACCAAGCTCCTCTGTCCATGGGATTCTCCAGGCAAGAATACTGGAGTGGGTTGCCATTTCCTTTTTTTTTTTTACATTGCTGATGACAGCCTCTTCCTTTGAGGCCTAAGCCCTGAGCCCTCCCTCTGTGTCTGGATCTCAGTGCTACTTTTCAAGGTCTTGGCTACTCAAAGTGTGATTCCATCTGCTTTCTTCCCTGCCCTCCCTAGCCTCCCCCCATGCTAAGCAGTGCCATCATCTAGGAGCTTGTTAGAAAAGAGGAATCTTGGGTCTGATCTCATAGCTACTGAATTAGAAGCTGCATTTTAACAAGATTCCCAGGGGATTTGTTTGCACATTCAGATATGAGGAGCACTGCTCCAAGAGACCTCTTTACTCAAAGTCTTCATTTGCTTTGATAAGAAGTTCTTTACCTGCTCCTACCTTAGTAGCTTGGAGAAGGAAATGGCAACCCACTCCAGTATTCTTGCTTAGAGAATCCCATGGACGGAGAGGCTTGGTGGGCTACAGTCCACAGGTTGCAAACAGTCGGACACGACCAAGCGACTTCACTTTCACTTTCACTTTCACCTTAGTAGCTAGAATCAGCTTCTAGAAAGGTGTTGGCTCAGGTACAGTTCTACTTATTCCCCATGGACCCTAATACTTAACCCAGCAAAACCAGGTGTGTTTATGGACAATTTCTTTATTTTTTATAAATAATATACTTTAGCAAACCAATGCTTTCTTTCTTATGTATTTATTGGCTGCAATGCATGTGAGATCTTAGTTCCCTGACCAGGAATTGAACCTGTACCTCCTGCAGTAGAAGCATGGAGTCTCAACTGCTGGACCACCAGGCAAGTCCCTGATTATTTCAACTGACGTATAAGGCTTTAGAGCCATGGCAGGAATCTGCCATGGTAAGGAATGGTAAGGAATCTGCCTATCAATGCAGGAGATGTGGGAGATGCAGTTTCAATTCCTGGATCAAGAATATTCCCTGCAGTAGGAAATGGCTACCCACTCCAGTATTCTTGTCAGGAAAATCCCATGGACAGAGAGCCTAGTGGGCTACAGTCCATAGATTCGCAAAGAGTTGGACACAACAGAGTGACTGAACACACACACACACAAACACTTTAAGACATCGTCCCTTACTTTGGAAAAACCTTGCAGGCTTCTCTGGTTCTTCCCACTGGGGATGTAGGTGCCTCTGGGTCTGCAGTTCAGCACCATGTCCTTTTCTGTTTTCTGAGATTCTGCAGAGTTTGCCTGGGGCCTTAGGAATCCAGCCTAAACTTTCCCCTCAAAGCTTTGAGACCTTTGCCCCTTCTTACAGGGACCTGAGGAGTTGGGTTGGAGTTGGATGGACTGCACAGAGACATGCAGAAGTGGTTGCTGAATCTGAGCGCAATAGCTGCTCGTTCAATCATTGGTTCAATCAGTGTTGTTAAGAACTGTTCTGTGCCAGGCACTGGGGACACAGCAGTCAATAGAGCACAGGTCTCTGCTCTTGAGGAAAGTGGACATGTAAGCAGATAATTGCAATGCCGTGTGATACAAAAAGCAGACCGGGCATCATCAGGAAAAAGACAAGGGTATTCTGTGCAGAGGGAACAACATGGGCAAAGCCATGGAAGAGCACGGCCTGATCAGGGAACAGAGAGGAGAGAGGCCCTGGGACATAGGCTGAATGTGGAGGAGAGTGGCAGGGCCCATCTAAGGGAGGATTTGGGCTGATCCCCAGCAAAATGTAAATCTCATGGTGGCTTGGCCCTATAGCACATGTCTGAGCCATTTCTGCTTGCTCTCAATACCAGATCTCATTTCTTTACCACAGAAGCCAATTAGAATCAGGAGACACTCACTCACACACACACACACACACACACACACACACACACACACACACGACATTTTAAAAATATTTATTTATTTGGCTGTGCCAGGTCTCTTAGTTGCAGCCCATGGGGTCTCTGATCCAGCCTGTGAGATCAAGTTTCCTGATCAGGGATTGAACCTGTGCCCCCTGCTTTGGCAGTGTGGAGTCTTAGCCATTGAACCATCAGTTCAGTTCAGTTCAGTCGCTCAGTCATGTCCGACTCTTTGTGACCCCATGAACCGCAGCACACCAGGCCTCCCTGTCCATCACCAACTCCCGGAGTCCACCCAAACCCATGTCCCTCAAGTTGGTGATGCCATCCAACCATCTCATCTTCTGTTGTCCCCTTCTCCTCCTGCCCCCAATCCCTCCCAGCATCAGAGTCTTTTCCAATAAGTCAACTCTTCACATGAGGTGGTCAAAGTACTGGAGTTTCAGCTTTAGCATCATTCCTTCCAAAGAACACCCAGGGCTGATCTCCTTTAGAATGGACTGGTTGGATCTCCTTGCAGTCCAAGGAACTCTCAAGAGTCTTCTCCAACACCACAGTTCAAAAGCATTGATTCTTTGGCACTCAGCTTTCTTCGCAGTCTAACTCTCTCATCCATACATGACCACTGGAAAAACCATAGCCTTGACTAGACGGACCTTTGTTGGTAAAGGTTGCTTTTGAATATGCTATCTAGGTTGGTCATAACTTTCCTCCCAAGGAGTAAGTGTCTTTTAATTTCAAGGCTGCAATCACCATCTGCAGTGATTTTGGAGCCCCTCAAAAAAAAAGTCTATCACTGTTTTCACTGTTTCCCCATCTATTTACCATGAAGTGATGGGACCAGAAGCTATGATCTTAGACCATCAGGGAAGTCCCTAACAGAGCATGTTAGGGCCAAATGGTAGTGGATTTAGGACCTATGCCCTTCCTCCCATCAATGACTGGCTCCATTCCTACCAGTATCCCCTTTCCACACAAGTAGGAGTAAGAATGGGATTCCCTGATGACTCTGCTGGTAAAGAATCCTCCTGCAGTTCGGGAAACCTAGGTTTAACCCCTGGGTTGAGAAGATCCCCTGGAGAAGGAAAAGGCTATCCATTCTAGCATTCTGGCCTGGAGAATTCCATGGACTGTATAGTCCATGAGATTGCAAAGAATCATACATGACTGAGTTCCTTTTACTTTCAGGAGCAAAAACGGTCAGTGAATTAGGGAAAGAATTTTAGGGCAGGACTTTGGGTCTCATCAGGCTTCCCTTGTGGCTCAGTCGGTAAAGTGTCTGCCTGCAATGCGGGAGACCCAGGTTCAATCCCTGGGTCAGAAAGATCACCTGGAGAAGGAAATGGCAACCCACTCCAGTACTCTTGCCTGGAGAATTCCATGGACAGAGGATCCTGGTGGGCTACAGTCCATGAGCGACTTTACTTTCTTTCACTTTTGGGTCTCATCTAGAGATGGGGGTAGGCTTGGCTACATGTATGGACCAGATCTGACTGTGTGACTGTGCCTCTGTGTATGTGTGTGTGTGTGTGTTTGCACATAAATGTGTCGTGTACACATGCACACCTCTGGGGTTGGGCAGGAATTCATTCAAAATCTCAGGAGATATCATTCCAATTCCTTGTCAGAGAAAGAGAGAAAGACGGTTCCATTGACACCCCTCTGGCATTTACAAGGGAAATTTGTCTGAGGCTTGAAAAATGAAGTGGCTTTAATACATCATTTCAAATTATTTGACACTCCTCCTAATGAGAGGTGATGTCTGTGTCTCCTCAGTTTGCACCTGGGTTACTTGGACCAATTGAGTATGATGGAAGTGATGCTCTGTGACATCCCAGTCTGAGTCAGGAGAGCTCAGTAGTTTCAACCATATTCACTGGAAGCCCTTGAGAGGCCCGAACTACTGTAAGAAATCAGACTGGCCTGAGGCCACCATGCTAGTGAGGCCACACGTAGGCATTCTGCTTAATAGTTCTGAGGGACTTTCCTGATAGTACAGTGGATTAGAATCTTCCTGCCAGTGCAGAAGACAAGGGTTCAATCCTTGGTCTGGGGAGATTCCACATGCCTCAGAGCAAGGAAGCATGTGCACCACAACTACCGAGCCTGTGCTCTAGAACCTGGGAGCCACAACCACTGAAGCTCACACACCCTAGATCCCATGCTCTGCAACAAGAGAAGCCACTGCAATGAGAAGCTGGTGCAGTGAGAAGCCTTTGCACCACAAGGAAGAGTAGCCCCCACTCGGCACAACTAGAGAAAGCCTGCATGCAACTATGAAGATCTAGCACAAGCAAAAATAAATAAGTAAGTAAGTTATTAAAAAAACTATTCTAGCTGAGCCCAGACATGTGGGTGAAACCATCCTGAATCCTCCAGACCAGCCTATCTTCTAGTTGAATATCAAGTATCCTCAGTGATGCCTTGTGGAAGAGAAGAATTACCCAGCCAGGCCCTGCCCAAATTCCTAATCCATTAAATGGTGAGATATAATAAAGTGATTGTGGTTTTAAGCTACTAAGTTTTGGCGTACATAATTAAGTTTATTAAATACTTACTAAAGCCTTTGACTATGTGGATCACAATAAACTGGAAAATTCTGAAAGAGATGGGAATACCAGATCACCTGACCGGCCTCTTGAGAAATCTGTATGCAGGTCAGGAAGCAACAGTTAGAACTGGACATGGAACAACAGACTGGTTCCAAATAGGAAAGGGAGTACGTCAAATCTGCATATTGTCACCCTGCTTATTTAACTTATATGCCGAGTACATCATGAGAAACACTGGGCTGGAAGAAACACAAGCTGGAATCAAGATTGCCAGGAGAAATATCAATAACCTCAGATATGCAGATGACACCACCCTTATGGCAGAAAGTGAAGAGGAGCTAAAGGGCCTCTTGATGAAAGTGAAAGAGGAGAGCAAAAAAGTTGGCTTAAAGCTCAACATTCAGAAAATGAAGATCATGGCATCCAGTCCCATCACTTCATGGGAAATAGATGGGGAAACAGTGGAAACAGTGTCAGACTTTATTTTGGGGGGCTCCAAAATCAAAATCAAGATGGCCGGGAGAAATATCAATAACCTCAGATATGCAGATGACACCACCCTTATGGCAGAAAGTGAAGAGGAGCTAAAGGGCCTCTTGATGAAAGTGAAAGAGGAGAGTGAAAAAGTTGGCGTAAAGCTCAACATTCAGAAAACGAAGATCATGGCATCCGGTCCCATCACTTCATGGGAAATAGATGGAGAAACAGTGGAAACGGTGTCAGACTTTATTTTGGGGGGCTCCAAAATCACTGCAGATGGTGACTCCAGCCATGAAATTAAAAGATGCTTACTCCTTGGAAGAAAAGTTATCACCAACCTAGATAGTATATTCAAAAGCAGAGACATTACTTTGCTGACGAAGGTCCGTCTAGTCAAGGCTATGGTTTTTCCTGTGGTCATGTATGGATGTGAGTTGGACTGTGAAGAAAGCTGAGCACCAAAGAATTGATGCTTTTGAACTGTGGTGTTGGAGAAGACTCTTGAGAGTCCCTTGGACTGCAAGGAGATCCAACCAGTCCATTCTGAAGATCAACCCTGGGATTTCTCTGGAAGGAATGATGCTAAAGCTGAAAGTGCAGTACTTTGGCCACCTCATGTGAAGAGTTGACTCATTGGAAAAGACTCTGATGCTGGGAGGGATTGAGGGCAGGAGGAGAAGGGGACGACCGAAGATGAGATGGCTGGATGACATCACGGACTCGATGGACGTGAGTGTGAGTGAACTCCGGGAGTTGGTGATGAACAGGGAGGCTGGCGTGCTGCGATTCACAGGGTCGCGAAGAGCTGGACACGACTGAGCGACTTCACTCACTCACTCACTCCCATTGTCCCTATTATATCTGCCAGAGTTTGATTTAAAACCTCTTATAACTGGTCATTTGCGCCCCTATCTTTCTGAATATTTCCGTCTCTTTGTGTTTCTGGGCTGCTTTCTGGGTGATACATCTTCCATTCACCAGCTCTTTCTCCAGCTGTGCCCAGCTCAGCTGTCCACCCGCTGAGGCCTGTCATCCCGCACGACTGCCCTTTTCCAGGTCTGTCTGTCTGTTTCTCACTGCCCCTGCTGACAGGCCGTTTTAATGACTGGCTTTCTTGTTTAACTGGTGGTTTTTGAGTTGCTGTCACAGCTTTGTTTTGACCAGGAACGCTTTCCACAGACAAGTGAGCTTCTCCTCTTCCCTTATTCCAGGGTCGCTGCCGACCCAGAGTTCAGCTCAGTGCCGGAGGGTCTTCCCCACCCTGCTGCTGAGCGGAGCTGAGCCGCAGCCCTGTGGGACTCACGCTTACTGCATCCGGCCTAACCACAGCCCCCTGCTCCAGGCCCAGGCCCCTGTCGGCGTGTTTGTTTTCGGAAGAAGGGAGGAGGTGAGAGAGGCGCCACCTCTCATGAAAAGGCAGTGTCTCAGTGGTGCCCTGCAGAGCTGGGGTCTGGCTGCGCAGTGGGAATGGAAGAAGCCTCCCCAGGCTGAGGGGCAGGCCCAGTGCCCAAGGCAGGCGTCTGGGTTTTGCCGCCTAAACACCCTTTCAGTGGAGTTTCGCTGGGAGGAGAGTCCGACGTGTTCAGCCATTGGCTCGGAAAGAGGCCCCCTCGCGTCGCCCTCAGCGTCCGCCCCCAGTGCCCCCGCTGCCCGCCCGCCTGCACCACCTGCACCACCTGCTCGCTGCCTCAGGAGCCCCCCTTCCCCAGCAGTGGACATTCGGGCCACTCCTGCCTCCTTCACAGCAGGCTGGCCCTGGGTCCTGCCACCCCCTGGGCCCAGCCAGCAGCTCCGTGTCAGGACAAAGCAGAGGAGGCGAGTCAGCTTCCTGTCCGCTCCAAGGTGACCCCACGCCTGCCCTGTGCCTCAGCGTGCTGGCCGGGAGCCTGCTGCCCGCGGGAGGAACGTCTGCGCTCCTGCCTCCTGAGGAGCCTGGCCGGGCGGGCGCGGCACGGTGTGCAGGGAGGCAGGCCGGCGGGCCGTTGGCGCCTAGCGGGGTTCTTCCTGAGCCCCTGGGGGTGTGGCGGCACCCCCCAGGGAGCGCCTCTGCCTTGGGCACGTGAGTCTCCTCCTGGATCTCGTGGGCTGTCGGCAGGGCATCCAGACGCTAGCTCGCAAGGGCTTTCTTCCCCGAGCGGGGTGGAGTGGGCCAGGAGGAACGGGTCACAGGCAGCTGCTTTAACTCTGTCCCTGAGATCAGGGGTGACTGTTGGGGACAGAAATCTGTTGCAGAGAGGATGGTGAGGGGGTCTGAGGTCAAGCTCATTCATGGAAAGAGGTGTCGATGAGGAGAGGTGCTGCCACCGGAGGAGATGGGTCAGAGGGTGTGAGAGTGGGGCCTGGGGTCACAGGTCAGGGGATGTGAGGGCAGGGCCGGGGGGTCACAGGTCAGAGGGTGTCAGGGTGGGGCCTGGAGGTCATAAACACATGGGGGTCGCAGCTCAGAGGGTGTCAGGGCAGGGCCTGACCTCAGACAAGGGCTGGGACAGGTCAACGGTAAGGCCTCAGGGCCACAGCCCGGCCCCCCCAGCACCGCGAATGCAGGGGCCTCGGTGGTCAGAGGCCTGGGCGGCAGCAGGCCTCAGGCTGCTGGGCCTTCAGGGTCCCCGTGTATGTGTGTCCTGTGTGTGTGTGCCATGTGTTGCACGCATGTGTGTGTAACCTGTGTGTATGTCCCGTGTGTGCTATATATGTGCTGTGTGTGCCCTTTGCGTGGAGTGTGTGCCCTGTGTGTGGATGTATGTGTGTGTAACCTGCGTGTGTATGCGATGTATGTGCCGTGTGTGCCGTGTGTGCGTGTCCTGTGTGTATGTGCCGTATGTGTGCAATGTGTGTGCCCTGTGTGTGCCCTGCGTGCCATGTATGTGTGTGTACCCTGCATGTATGTGCGATGTATGTGCCCTGTGTGTGGTGTGTGTGTGTACCCTGTGTGGATGTATGTGTATGTCCTATGTGTGTGCCATGTATGTGTGTGTACCCTGCGTGTGTGTGCGATGTGTGTGCCCTGTGTGGATGTATGTGTGTGTCCTGTGTGGATGTGTGTGTACCCTGCGTGTGTGTGCGATGTGTGTGCCCTGTGTGTGGTGTGTGTGCAGCATGTGTCCTGTGTGTGCCATGCATGTGTGTGTATCCTGCATGTGTGTGCCCTGTGTGGATGTATGTGTGTGTCCTGTGTGTGTGCAGCGTGTGTCCTGTGTGTGCCATGTATGTGGGTGTACCCTGCGTGTACGTGCGATGTGTGTGCCCTGTGTGTGGTCTGTGTGCAGCGTGTCCTCTGTGTGTGCTTCTGTGTGCGCGGTGGTCCAGGGTTATCCCTGCGGGGTGACACCTGCTCCTGGGTAAAGTCGGTGGCCTGTGCACCCTGCACGCCCGCCCGCCCCGCGGGGGAGACGCTGTCCAGCCCCTCACCCCAGCATCCCGGAGGGTGCCACCCACCAGCCTGAGTGAGCGCCACCCCAGGGATGCCTCCTGGACCCTCAACCGAGCACCCGGGCGAGGGTGGGGGATGGGGGGAGCACCCCCTCCCTGAGTGAGGATCACCTCATGGACGCGGTCTGCCCCCGACCCTGTCTCTTATACACATCTCACGGGTCTTTATTCTGGAGCTGGGACAGGACCCTGACGAGGCCGATGGCCCGGGTCCCGGGTCTGAGGTATTTCGCAGCCCGGCCGGGGGCCAGTCCCTGCGCGATGTGTCAGACGCAGTTGTCGGGGTCGCAGGGCGCCTCCTCCTCCAGGGGCGGGCAGGGTGCCCCGTGGTTGGCCGGCCGCACGCGCACGTAGCGCGTCCTGCTCTTGGCCCCCGGCCGCCCGCAGGGGCCGGCGCACAGCCCCCAGGACGACCACAGCGAGACCTCGCAGTCCAGCGGCGTCTCTGGGTCTGGGGGCGACAGGGGGCGGTGAGCGGGGCGGGACCGCGGGCGGGAGGGGTCGGAGGGGTCCCGCCCCAGACCCGCCTCCAGAGGTGCTGAGGACACCAGGGCGCCGCCTGCGCGCGGGCCCCTAAAAGCCAGCGGGGCAACTGGCGGCGCTTCCGCCCCGAGACCCCCATCCGCGCTGGGGGCGGGAGGAGGGGCGGGGAACCGCGCGCTGACGGTCACAGACCCGCGGGTTCTCCACCGCCGCTCTGCTGTCTGGGCGCCCACCCTTGGGGAGCTGACCCGCCTGGCGCGCCGCGGCCCCGCACTCGCCCCTTCTCCGCGGGCGGCGCCGCCCCCAGCGCCCGGCGCCGGGAAGACCTAGAGGGGCCCCCTGGGCGCGACCTCCCGGTCAGCAGGGACGCGGGGCGGGCGCTGCGACCACTCAGCATTCGCTTTTGGACAGCAGAAGCCTGAAGAGCTTTCCGCTGGGAGCGTTGAGCGGGTCTGCTCCCCAGCTTGGAGCTGAGGGCACAGCTCCCAAACCTCTCAGAACCTGCTTCCCGCTCCCAGCACTTCCCTGCAGACCCCCTCTGAAGTCAGGTAGCCCCAGGGCCTGGGCGTCTGAGCGCCCAGCGAGCAGCCTCTCCCGGTGTGACCTGTCCTCCCGCCCCACGTGGTCCCCCAGAAGCCTGGCTCGGAATGGGCGGATCGCCTGTCCAGGCTGTGTGGCCTGAGATCGGTACTCAAGTCTGGCGGTGGGGCTGAGCCAGGCGGGCCCTGGAAAGGGGGTGCCCCTGGGTGCACACCTGGAGGGCGGGGCGCCTCGGTGACTGGTGACCGTGGCAGCTGTCAGGCCACAGGCACCCCACCCTGGGGTCAGTCTGCAGGGCGGACACTCCCTTTCAAGGGTCTCTAAGGGTGGGAGGTCAGAGCTGGAAGCCCAGATGATGCCCACACCCGAGAGCCGCTCCTGTCCGCTCGGAGCGCCAGCGCCTGGCAGCAGGATCACGCATTTGAAGGGTGGGGTGGGCACCAGGCTCACCTGGAAGGCTGTCCAGGATCTCGTTGTCCCCGACCCCCAGGCCCAGGGCGGGCGGGACGAAGGCTCTGGGGCTCTGCCGGAGCCGCACCAGCACCGCTCTGGCGATGGGGGGCAGGGCCTTCAGCCTCGGGTAGTAGAAGGAGTTTGCCGGGTGGCTGGGAGAGGAGGCCGTGATCTGCAGGGGAGGGGCGAGTCGGAACCTTGGCGCAAGGGGCCGGTCCCGCTGCGGGCTTCCGCGGGCCTCCCGGGGAGCCTCCTGGGTCCCAGAGAGCCGCCGGCCCTCACCTCTGTCACCGTGTCCTGCGGGACAGTGGCGAAATTGGGGGATGAGAAAGTGAAGCCGCTGTCGGTCCCGGCATCGTAGGGGTACAGGTCCACGGCCACCTGCTCCCGCCAGCTGCCGCCGTCACACAGGTCCAGGCTGTCGACGCCCACGAACCAGTCAGGGCTGGGCACGATGCGGACCACGAAGGACACCTGGGGGCCGAGTGCTCAGCAGGGGCCCCTCACCAGCAAGTGCTCAGCAGGGGCCCCCGAGGCCCTCGCCCGCCCGCCATGCTGCCCCCTCACCAGCGAGTGCCTGGAGTGGGCCTCGAGCTCCGCAGACGTCTGCCCGGTGCCGCTGGGCACGGCGGGGGCGGAGAACACGCCGTGCACACTCTGTAGCCGCTGCCCCGCGGCCTCCATCTCCCGAATCAGCGCCCAGGCCTCACCCCTCTCCGCGAACTCCCGCAGCCCATTGCTCACGTACTGGTCCTTCCGCCACAGGCTGTAGTCCGAGCTGTGCGCTGCCCCTGGAGGGGGTTGCCACCAGCCTGGGTGAGTGCCACCCCGGGGATGCCGCCTGGGCCCTCAACCCTGCACCCCAGGGGGCACCACCTGCCCGAGCGAGTGAGCACCCCCAGGGGACGCTGTCCAGCCCCTCACCCCAGCATCCCGGAGGGTGCCACCCACCAGCCTGAGTGAGCGCCACCCCAGGGATGCCTCCTGGACCCTCAACCGAGCACCCGGGCGAGGGTGGGGGATGGGGGGAGCACCCCCTCCCTGAGTGAGGATCACCTCATGGACGCGGTCTGCCCCCGACCCTGGCTCCCCAGGGGTACCTCTCACCCACGGCAGTGAGCAGCACCCCGGGGATGCTATCAGGACCCTAAACCCAGCACCCTGGGAGGCACCACCTGCCCGAGCGAGTGAGCACCACCTGGGGACGCCGTCCCGCCCTCCACCCCGGCACCTTGCTGTGTGACCCTGCCCCCTGTGCCCCTGAAGCTGGGCACAGCTGCTGGCGCACGGAAGACCTTAGCAAATACCTCTTGCACTGAAGTGAGGGGTGAGGATGTCCCCCAAACTGTGAAGTGCGGGGCCTCTGCTGAGTAACCAGCCCTTCGGTCCCCACGGGTCGCCCCGGGACGGGGCGGGGCCTGCACTCACCCAGCAGGGACGACCACTGTGCGGGCGGGCGGAACAGCGGGTACTGCTTGGGGAAGGACGCCTGGCTCCACTTTCCCGTGAAGGTGATGCTGTACCTGGCCAGGGGCTGGGCCGTGCACATGGGCTCTGCCCCCAGCGGCTGGCTGGCCGTGCCACCCAGCGAGGCCAGAAGGAAGGTCCAGAGGGCGGCCCCCCGGGGGAACGCCAGACGCGGGCTCCCATCACCTACGAGAAGGGGGCACGTGTCACCCCCAGCCCCCAGCATGGGCCCCCCAGGACGCTAGGCACCACCCTCTGAGTTTCCTCTCAGCCTTGGGCTGGGCCAGACCCCACGGCTGAAGTCCCAGGCCGTGTCGGGTTACAGGAGCCCAGGGTGCTGGCAGGTCACGCCTGGCACGGCTCGCGGCCGGCTCAGTGCCCTGGGGCTTTCCCCAGCGCCGCGCCTCTGGCACTGCCGTCCCAGGGAACCCCGGGAACAGGAGGGTCGCTGGCCCGGCCTCGACGGAGGGGCCTCCCTGGGGGCGGGTACTGCCAGTTTCTGGGGGTCAGCGCCAGGCAGCCCTGGGAGCTGGGGGCCAGGAGGGCGTGATACTCACCCAGCAGGAGGCGGACGGGCTGGTGCTGGGCTGTGGGCAGCTGAAGTCCCAGCAGGAGCCCAGGGCTCCAATTTATGCCACAGACGCCCCGGCCAGCCAGTGAGGCCCCAGGCCCTGCACGGCAGCAGATGGGCCGCGGGGAGACAGCCGGACCTCCGCGCTGGCCTGGCTGCCCGCCGGCTCTGACGCGGAGCAGATGCTGCTCCAGCACTGAACTCACTCCTCCCCTGGCGCCCGCTGTGCCGCACCCCTTCCTTTGTCTTCCCGCCCCCCACCCCCCACCCCGTTCCCATCAGGCCTTCCCTGGTGCGTCCCCGCGGGGAGGGGCGGGGGGCGGCCTGCCAAAGCCAGCGCTGAGGAGGGCTGGGCCAGGGCCACGGGCGTGTGCTGCCCTCGGAACAGGGCGGGACATGGTGGGCCGGGGTCAGGCCTGACGTCAGGCCCAGCGCTGGGGACACTCCCGGGGCGGGGTGGGGGGCTCCAGGCTCAATGGACACAGCTCCTTCCTGTGCACGGAGTGGCCAGGCTCTAGACTCCATCCCTCCGGGGGCAGTGCGAGCCACACGGCCGCCCTTGCCTAGAGGCCGGGAGGTGACCCCAGGGCCCCCCACTTTCCCCCAGGGGCTAAGACTCCCGGCGGGAGGGAATCGCCAGCGGGTCCTGGAGTTTGTCTCTGCTCCGCGTCAGGAAGACATTTCCAGAGCCCTCATCACGGGGCCGAACCAGAGAGCAGTGGGGGGGTCTTGCTCTTAGGAACCGCCCAGCAAGCTTCAAAGCTCAAAAGAAAACATTCTGATTTTTGAAACCACGTTAATGTTTTACATACTCCAAAAAAAGAGAGAGAAAAATAAACAGAATCAGCAAGGATAGAACGCAAACAAGAACGGACATTCTAACGACTCCACCTCCGGAGCGGCTATGCCCCCGACCTTCAGGCCACGTGCCCCAGGCCCTGACAGCAGCCACCCCCTGGGCCGGGGACGCTGTACGCTCTAAAAGTCACCGCGACGCCCCCACAGTGACATCCACTGAGCTCGCCGTGTTTGAGATGCTCAACGTGTTTGAGCGGAAAAGCTCAGAAGACTACTGCCTCACTGAAAAGCAAACCTATTTCACGTTAACAGAGCAGTGCTTTATAAAAACAACGCTTTTTCAGAAAGAAAACCGCTGACGTATGGATGCTTTTCTTCCGGGCTGCCTGGGAGACCGAGCCCATCCGTGGAGTGTGTCACGCTGGTTGACGTCCTCACAGAAAGGCCGGCCGTGCATGGACGCAACTCGTCCCACGGATGGGACGCCCCCACACCCTTCCAAACTCCCACGGAGTGGCAGAGGTGTCTCTGCTCACGCCCTGCCTTCAGGGAGGTGGTGGCTCGGGTTTGAGGAGAGAGGCAGCTGGGCGCCAGGCTGTCTCGTGCGGGAAGTGAGGACGCACTCAGGCAGCCCCGGCCTGCTGCCACCCGGGGGCTTCCCCCCTTTGCAGGAGGCTCCTCTCCCAGCCACCCGTCCACGGGGGCAGCCTCTGACTTACAGGAGTGAACCCTGGTCTCAGTGTCCGCCAAAGAGCCAAGCAGTCACGGGGCAAGGGAGTGCTCCCAGCTGCCAAGTGCTCCCTGCCCCTCCCCCCCGCCTCAGTGGGCCGCCCGTGGGAGACTGAAGTCTGGAGCCTGTTTGCTCAGGGCTCCCCCAGGGAGGGCGAGCAGGAAGCTCCTTCCTTCGGTGGTGGAGAGAACCCGAGAGCACCTGGGGTCCTGGGACACAGCGGGGCCTGAGAGGGCCAGCCCTCGGCCCTGTTCTGAGGGGCCCAGCTTACCCTGTGGGTCCCGGGTGCACGGCAGACACTCTGGCCCTCAGGCTCCTCCTCCGACCTCCCCTGGGGCCAGGCCTGGGAAGCACTTGGCAGCCCCACAGACACAGGTTCCTCTGCACACGGCTCTGCCCGCCCCGGCACGTGTCTTGGTGCCCCCCCACCAGCCTCCTCGCCCCCTGGGTCTCAGCGTCAGGGTCACAGGAGTGACCGCAGCCACCGGACGGGGCTGGGGGCTGGAGCACTTGCCGCTGGGAGCACTCGAGCCCGCCGGCGTCCCGTGACTGCTTGGCTCTTGGTGGACGCTGGCACCAGGGTCCACTCCTCTAAGTCAGCCCATGTCATCAGTCACTCCTGAGGTGGCTGCGGGGGCCGAAGCTCAGGGCTGTGCTGTGGCCAGGCCTCTGAAGAGCCCAGGCTCCCTGACCGCCCCGCCCCCACCCCAGCGGCACAGAGCTGTCCGATCCTGTATC
>SJYC01125595.1:0-13035 GCA_006408675.1 Madoqua kirkii
GTTGGCTTAAAGCTCAACATTCAGAAAATGAAGATCATGGCATCCAGTCCCATCACTTCATGGGAAATAGATGGGGAAACAGTGGAAACAGTGTCAGACTTTATTTTGGGGGGCTCCAAAATCATTGCAGATGGTGACTGCAGCCATGAAATTAAAAAACACTTACTCCTTGGAAGAAAAGTTATGACCAACCTAGATAGCATATTCAAAAGCAGAGACATTACTTTGCCGACTAAGATCCGTCTAGTCAAGGCTATGGTTTTTCCTGTGGTCATGTATGGATGTGAGAGTTGGACTGTGAAGAAGGCTGAGCGCCGAAGAATTGATGCTTTTGAACTGTGGTCTTGGAGAAGACTCTTGAGAGTTCCTTGGACTGCAAGGAGATCCAACCAGTCCATTCTGAAGGAGATCAACCCTGGGTGTTCTTTGGAAGGAATGATGCTAAAGCTGAAACTTCAGTACTTTGGCCACCTCATGAGAAGAGTTGACTCATTGGAAAAGACTCTGATGCTGGGAGGGATTGGGGGCAGGAGGAGAAGGGGACAACAGAAGATGAGATGGCTGGATGGCATCACGGACTCGATGGACGTGAGTTTGAGTGAACTGCGAGAGATGGTGATGAACAGGGAGGCCTGGTGTGCTGCAGTTCATGGGGTTACAAAGAGTCGGACATGACTGAGCGACTGAACTGAACTGAACTGATGTGTCTGGCACTGTTTTAAGTATTTGACATGTATTAACTCATTGATTCCTAAGAAGAGGATTCCTAACTCAAGGGTAAAGCTCCTAAGTGGGATCACTTAGAACTGAACTTAGGTAAAAAAAAAAAAAAGAAAACCCAGGTAGTTAGCAAAGTAATGCTTAAAATCTTTCAAGCGAGGCTTCAGCAGTATAGGAACCAAGAACTTCCAGATGTACAAGCTGGATTTAGAAAAGGCAGAGGAACCAGATGTAATTTCCAACATCCACTGGATCATAGAAACAATGAGAGAATTCCAGAAAAACATCTACTTCTGCTTTATTGACTACGCTAAAGCCTTTTTCACTACAAACTGTTGAAAATTCTTAAAGTGATGGGAGTACTAGACTACCTTACCTATCTCCTGAGAAATCTGTATGCAGGTCAGGAAGCAACTGGACATAGAACAATGGACTGGTTCAAAATTGGGAAAGGAGTACAAGGCTGTATATTGTCATCCTGCTCATTTAACTTATATTCAGAGTACATCATGCGAGGTGCCAGGCTAAATGAATCCCAAGATGTAATCAAGATTGCCAGGAGAAATATCAACAACCTCAGACATGTAGATAATACCATTCAAGTGGCAGAAAGAAAAGAGGAACTGAGAGCCTCTTGAAGAGGGTGAAAGAGGAGGGTAAAAGAACTGGCTTAAAACTCAACATTAAAAAACTATGATCATGGTATCTAGTCCCATCACTTCATGGCAAATAGAAGGGGGAGAAATGGAAGCAGTGTCAGATTTTGTTTTCTTGGGCTCCAAAATCACTGTGGATTGTGATGAAATTAAAAGACACTTACTCCTTGGAAGCAAAGCTATGACAAACCTAGACAGCATATTAAAAAGCAGAGACACTTTGCTGACAAAGGTTCATATAGTCAAAATATCATTTTTCCAGTAGTCGTGTACAGATCTGATAGCTGGACCATAAAGAAGGCTAAACACCAAAGAACTGATGCTTTTGAAATGTGGTGCTTGAGAAGACTCTTGAGAATTTCTTGGACAGCAAGGAGATCAAACCAGTCAGTCCTTAATGAGATCAACACTGAATATTCACTGAAAGGACTGATGTTGACACCCCAATACTTTGGCTACCTGATGGAATAGCCAACTCACTAGAAAAGACCCTGATGCTGGAAATGATTGAGGGCAAGGGGAGGCAGGGCTGGGGTGGGGGGAATGAGATGGTTGGATGCCATCACCAACTCAATGGACATGAGTTTTAGCAAACTCTGGGAGATGGAGAAGGACAAGGAAGCCTGGCGGGCTATAGTCCATAGGGTTGCACCGAGTCAGACACAATTGAAGTGACTTAGCGTGCACAAAGATCCCATGACTGAACTCCTTTATCACAGATAAAGGAATACCATTACATTCACCCTTATTAAGCATATAACTCAATGGTTTTAGTTTCTTCATAGAGCTGTACAACCATCAGCACTATCTCATTTTAGAACATGTTCATCACCCTGCAAAAAAGAAACCTATATCTATTAGCAGTCACTCCCTAATTCCACTCTCTCCTCAGAGAGTCCACTAACCTACTTTCCATCTCTATAGCATGCCCCTATTCTGGATGTTTCATATGAATGATATACAACACGAGGCCTTTTGTGTCTGGCTTCTTTCACGTAGTATCTTTTCAAGGTTCATCCATGCTGACTCGTGTATCTATACTTCATTTCTTTTTATTGCCCAATAATATTCTATTGTATGAACATGCCACAGCTTATCTATTTAAAAAATGGAGCAGCAGGAGAATTAAAAGAAGAACCCCAGGGGACTTCCCTGGTGGTCCAGTGGTTAAGAATTTGCCTTGCAATGTAGGGAACACAGGTTCAATCCCTAGTTGGGGAACTAGATCCCATAAGTGGTGCTTTTGGAAGCAAAGCTATGACAAACCTAGACAGCATATTAAAAAGCAGAGACACTTTGCTGACAAAGGTTCATATAGTCAAAATATCATTTTTCCAGTAGTCGTGTACAGATCTGATAGCTGGACCATAAAGAAGGCTAAACACCAAAGAACTGATGCTTTTGAAATGTGGTGCTTGAGAAGACTCTTGAGAATTTCTTGGACAGCAAGGAGATCAAACCAGTCAGTCCTTAATGAGATCAACACTGAATATTCACTGAAAGGACTGATGTTGACACCCCAATACTTTGGCTACCTGATGTGAATAGCCAACTCACTAGAAAAGACCCTGATGCTGGAAATGATTGAGGGCAAGGGGAGGCAGGGCTGGGGTGGGGGGAATGAGATGGTTGGATGCCATCACCAACTCAATGGACATGAGTTTTAGCAAACTCTGGGAGATGGAGAAGGACAAGGAAGCCTGGCGGGCTATAGTCCATAGGGTTGCACCGAGTCAGACACAATTGAAGTGACTTAGCGTGCACAAAGATCCCATGACTGAACTCCTTTATCACAGATAAAGGAATACCATTACATTCACCCTTATTAAGCATATAACTCAATGGTTTTAGTTTCTTCATAGAGCTGTACAACCATCAGCACTATCTCATTTTAGAACATGTTCATCACCCTGCAAAAAAGAAACCTATATCTATTAGCAGTCACTCCCTAATTCCACTCTCTCCTCAGAGAGTCCACTAACCTACTTTCCATCTCTATAGCATGCCCCTATTCTGGATGTTTCATATGAATGATATACAACACGAGGCCTTTTGTGTCTGGCTTCTTTCACGTAGTATCTTTTCAAGGTTCATCCATGCTGACTCGTGTATCTATACTTCATTTCTTTTTATTGCCCAATAATATTCTATTGTATGAACATGCCACAGCTTATCTATTTAAAAAATGGAGCAGCAGGAGAATTAAAAGAAGAACCCCAGGGGACTTCCCTGGTGGTCCAGTGGTTAAGAATTTGCCTTGCAATGTAGGGAACACAGGTTCAATCCCTAGTTGGGGAACTAGATCCCATAAGTGGTGCTTTAGTCACTAAGTCATGTCCAACTCTGTGACACCATGGACTATAGCCTGCCAGGCTCCTCTATCTATGGGATTTTCTAGGCAAGAGTACTGGAGTGGGTTGCCATTTCCTTCTCCAGGGGCTCTTCCTGACCCAGGAATTGAACCTGGGTCTCTTGCATTGCAGGCAGATTATTCACTGACTGAGCTACGAGGGTAGCCCAAAGAGCCCATAAGCCAGGGGGCAACTAAGCCTGTGTGCTGCAACCACTGAGGCCTACACGCCACAACTAGAAAGTCTGTGTGCCACAAGGAAAGATCCTGCATGATACAATGAAGATCCCACATGCAACGACTAAGACTTGATGCAGTCAAATAAATAAATATTAAAAAAGAAGAAGAACCCCAGGACCCGGCAGTCTCTTTGTGCCAAGTCAGGGCCAGATTCCAAGTTTGCTGACTCTCAAGTTTATGGAAAAAACAGAATAGAACATTCTTCTATCTCTAAACCCCTTTCCTGGAAGAGAAGTGGGCATGAATTGAGAGAGTATCATTGAAACATATACATTACCATATGTAAAATTAGATAGCCAGTGGAAATTTGCTGTATGACATGGGAGCCCAAATCTGGTGCTCTGTGACAACCTAGAGGGGTGGGATGGGGTAGGAGGTGGTGGTGAGTTTCAAGAGGGAGGAGACATATCCACCCATGGCTGATTCATGTTGATGTATAAAGGAGTTGTGAGTGGTAAAAAACCCACCTGCCAGTGCAGGAAACATGAGAGATACAGGTTTGATCCTTAGGTCTGGAAGATCCCTGGAGGAAGACATAGCAATGCACTCCAGTATTCTTGCCTGGAGAAGCTCATGGACATAGGAGCTTGGAGGGCTACAGTCCATGGAGTTGCAAAGAGCTGGATATGACTGAAACAACTTAGCTTGCAAGCATGGCAGAAACCAACACAATATTGTAAAGCAATTATCCCTCCAATTAAAAATAAATAAGTTTAAATGAAAAACCCTTTCCTTTCGGACCATAGTAACTGCCTCTTGTCCCAGGATCACCTTACCAAAAATCTTGGTTTCAATCTCTGCCATTGACTGTAGATGTGCAAAAATCTAGCTCCTTCTCAGGACTTCTGGGTGCACATACACATATACTTTCATCAGAGGAAGGTAAAATTTATGTTGATACTGTCTCAGTGATTGGGAATTTTTTTCTCAAAGGCATTAACCTGGCTCCAGGTCCTGTGCTAAGGAATTTCTCTTATCCTCTTTTTTGTCATTCTTTCCTCATGTCATCTAAAGTGGAAAAACTCTATGATCGCACATGGTGAGCAACTTCTAATTTAGTTCCATTGATGCCTGCTTCCTGGGGTTCCTTTCCTTGTGTAATCTCCTTCCAAAAGGAACTAGGGCATGCTCACCTCCATGTGAGTGAACTTGAAAGCAGATTCTCGTCCCCCAGCCCTGCCCCAGTCAAGTCTTTTAGTAAGACCACAGCCTCAGCTGGCATCTTAAGTGCCACCCCATGATGTTGTCCCAAAGTCACACACCTAAGCTGTGCCCAACCCTGGGACCCACAGAAACTGCAAGAGAATACACACTTGTTATTTTATTTTAAATTTTATTTTTAAACTGTGCCTCTGGTATGTGAGATCTAAGTTCCCTGACTAGGGATAGAACCTTTGACCCTGCATTGGAAGCACAGAGTTTTAACCACTGAACTGCCAATGAAGTTCCTGTTTGTTGTTAATACTACGTTTGGGGTGATTATCTACATAGCAATAGATGATACACTACATGTTGAAGAAACTCAGGGGTACAAATAACATATATGTTAAGTAAGAGAATTGTTTCCTCAATCCACCCATCCATTCCTTCACTCTTTCTTTCAACTTGCCTTGCTTCTAGGGACATGAAAATGAATGATACCATTTCTGCTCCTAAGGAAATTCCAACCTCGTGGGAGAGGCAATCTTGTAAATGAATTATTGAAGTTTTAGTGAAAAATACTGATAGCTTCAAGTTACCTGGACAACATAAAAGAAGAAGAAAATAATTCTGCCTAGAGACATGAATAAAGCTTCATGGGAACATTTGATTTGGGTTTTGAAGAATGAGTAAGAGTTTGCCAGACAGGCAATGGGGGGAAGGGCATTCCAGATAGCAATAGCTATAGGTACATAGACTGAGAGGCAAAAAAGTCCAGTATGTTTGAGGACTCACAGGTCATCCCATGCGGCTAGATCTTAGACCACTAGGTGACAAGGGGATGCTGACCAGGCAGATAGGGGGCTTGGTACCAGCCTCAGGTTTTTTTGCTTTTGATCTATAGAAACTGAAGAACGTGTGGAGGTTTTAAGCCAATGCATGTTGTGATCAGATTTGTGTTTTAGAAAGACAATTCTGAAAGATATGGAAGATGGTTGGAGAGAGGATGCTGAAGTCAGAGAGGTCAAGTAAGATGGTGATTCTAATCCAAGGGGGTCTCTCTTGTAGCTCAGTCATTAAAGAATCTGCCTGCAGTGCAGGAGACCTAGGTTCGATCCCTGGCTCAGGAAGATCCCCTGGAGAAGGAAATGGCAACCCACGCCAGTATCCTTGCCTGGGAAATCCCATGGACAGAGGAACCTGGTGAGCTGCCCCCCATGGGGTTGCAAAGAGTTGGGTAGACCGAGCAACTAACATTTCTAATCCAAGGGAAAGGTGATGAGACATAGACCAAGCATTGTCTGTCAAATCAAGAGGAAGGTGAAGAAGAAAGGAGCAAGGAACGAAGGTGGTTTCTAGCTGGGATAATAAGACATTTACCATTGAAAAGAATAAAAATCACACTGGGAGAGTGGAGAATCTATTAGTCAGGATCAGGTATCAATAGATTATGCTGCAGTAACAAGTAATCTGAAAATCTCACTGATTTAACAAAACAAAGGTCTTGTTTTCTCACTCATTACAGATCCACGTGGTCAGCAGGGGTCTCTATTCCACGCAATCATTCAGACCGAAGCTAACAGGGGCTCCACCATCTTGTAGCTCCACCGTCTAGAACTCATGGCTTCTTCAGACACCTCTTCAGTTACATGGCAAGAGAAGAGAGAGATACTAGAAAATCATGTTATCGGTTTCTTTTACTACTCCAGTCCTCACATTTAATTTGCCAGAACCAGTCTTATGGCCTGTCCTAACTATAAAGAGTTGGAAAGTGTAGGGGAGCATATGGGATACCTGGTGAGCATGATTATCTCAGCCATGTGGAGATAATGAACTCAGTTTTGAACAGATTTACTTTTAAAATATATTTATTTATTTATCTATTTATTTGGCTGTGCCAGGTCTTATTTGTGGCACTCAGGATCCTCAGTTGCGGCATGTAGGATGTAGTTCTTTGACTAGATCAAACCCGGGATCGAACCTGGGCCCCCTGCATTTGGAGTTTTGAGTCCTAGCCACTGGACAACCAGGTAAGTCCCTGAACAACATTTACTTTAAGGAAGAGATATCTAGTAGGCAATTGGAAATATGATTCTGATGCTCAGACAAGATTTGGGAGCTTGAGCTGTAGGTTTGAGCTTACTAGCACTGTCCCTGCCTTCTAGAAAGCTTACATTCTAGACAGGAACGGAAACATACAAAAATAGCTGTACCTATAAGAAGTCAAGTTACATGCTATCTGGCTATGCACAAATAGCCATGAAACGAAAGATGGAGGAGGAGTGAATTCCATGATGGTGAGTAGAAGTCTCTTAAGCAAACAGCAATGATCGCTGACCTCTCAGTAGACTGACAGACCTAGGAAGTAAGGAGCTTGTGGAAGCAGCATAGTACGGTGGATACCGGAGAAGGAGCACAAGGCAAAGGAGATAAGCATAGAAGGGCAAGGAGTGGAAGTGAAGTGAAGTCGCATAGTTGTGTCCGATTCTTTGCAACCCCATGGACTGTAGCCTACTGGGCTCCCCCGTCCACGGGATTTTCCAGGCAAGAGTACTGGAGTAGGTTGCCATCGCCTTCTCCAGAGGATCTTCCCGACCCAGGGATCGAATCTGGGTCTCCTGCAGTGTAGGCAGACACTTTACCCTCTGAGCCACAAGAGAAGCCTTGTAAGGAGTGGACAGTGAAATATTTCAAAGCCAACTCAAGGAGCCCAGGCTCTATGCTGTAGTTACAGAATAACAGGAAGGCTCTGGGAGCAGACAGGTTGATGTGTAACGAAAAGTTTTTGCATTACTGTTCTCCTTTTAGTATAAACCAGCTCCCTTTCTCACTTACATGCACACATGTATACACTGCCCACCCCACCACACCTTTTCTGCCTAGATCCCAGTTCTATATCTTAGATTATAACAGATTCGTCACTGTTACCAGCTAGGCAGTTTACCTGAATTTCTGGCCAGAGAATTCCTTCCTTCCTTCCATCCTTCTTCCTTTCTTATTGAGATATAACAGAGTAAAATGCATAAATTGCATTTTAATTTTAAGTGGAGATTAATGAATTTTTACATGTGTCTGTACTCATGTAAATACAACTTAAATCAAGATATAGGACATTTTCCTCCTGCCACGTTCCAGTGAGTCCTGGTCTAGAGATAACCACTATTCTGACTTCTATCACTATAGGTTAGTTTTGCCTATTCCAGAATGTCTAGAAATGGGATAATATGACGTCTTTTGTATCTAATGTCTATGAGATCCATCCTTATGGGGGGTTCCTGACCACATTCTGAGCCACTCCAGCTTTTAAACCCACTTGCCTTTCTTCTCTTCCATTTTTTCCTTTTCTTTCTTCCTCCCTTCCTTTTCCACTTCCACCAATGTGTAGTATATAAGTACCTTGGCACAGGTGATCAGGAAACAACAGTGAGCAAGGCAGACTTGGTTCCTGCCCTATTAGAAGCATGTGCCTTAGTAGGAAGGACAAGGTGAAGCACCAGATCATTACAATACAGTAGAGCATGATGAGCACAGTGCTTGTCAAGTCCAGGGCACTATGTATATTCATAGAATAGGCGTCCAACCCCAACTTTGGGGACCACGGAAGACTTGCTTGGTCTTCCGTGATGGAGGAAACATCTAAGCTGAGGCCTGAAGGATGATTAGAGTGTTGTGAGCAGTCACCTGTGTAAAAGCTACAAAGCAAGAGAAAAAATGGTGCTTTCAAGGAACTACAGGAAGTTCAAAGTACTAGTTTCGCTTGGCTGGAACATAGCGTGCAAAGTAGGTGATAAGGCTGCAAGCCAGGTGGGGCAAATCATGAGGGCTTTCTAAGCTCCATTAAGAAGTCCAAATTTTATCTGGGAGCCCTGGGCCGTCACTGAGGGTCTTTCATTAGAATAGTGAAAGAGGGCTTGGTTTATTTTATCTATTATTAAATTTAATTTTGATTGTGAGGCATTTTTTAAAAGGTATTTTAGTTTTTAGTTTTAGGGTAGGTATACACATGGTAAAAAGGCCACATAATGTATAGAAATGCAACAGATTTCTGTATATTAATTTTGTATCTGCTGCTTTACTCAGTTCATTGATGAGTAATTTTTTGGTGACATCTTTAGGATGGTCTTTGTATAATATCATGTCATCTACAAACAGTGAGTTTTACTTCTTCCTTTTCAGTTTGGATTCATTTTATTTCATTTTATCTGATTGCTATGGCTGGAATTTCCAGTACTACGTTGAATAAAAGTGATAAGAGTAGGCATCTTGGTCTTAATCCTGCTTTTAGAGAAAATACCAAAAGGGCATATAATGAAGCACAGGTCTCCCTAGCTCCCCTGTCCCCTGCTCCCTATACATGTGGCTTTTAGAATGACTGTTCCGGCTGCAGTGTGCTGAGCAATACAGCAACAAGAAAGAATGAAAACAGGAGAATTTTTAAGAAGCTTTGAGCATTCCAGGTAAGAGAGGATGGTAGCAATCATGGGAATGATTAGAGAGACTCTGAGGAAGCAAAAACAACAGAACGTAGGCATTGATTAGACATGGGATATGAAAGAGGAAGGGGTTAAAGATGACATGTCAGGGAGGAGGAGAATGCCCTTCAGTGAGTCAAGGGGGAACCAAAGGGGGTACCGTTAAGGGAATATGGCAAATAGTCTGCAAAATGGCCACCAGAAATGCCTTTCCTGTACCTTCATCTGTGTTTCTCTCTCCTTGAATCTGAGTGGCCTTGTGACTTTCTTAGACCAACAGGATGTAGCAAAATTGATGCCCTGACAGTTCAGGTCTAAGTCTTAAAAGGCTTGGCACAGCTTCCTCTTTTGCTTTCTTGGAAGCCAGTCACCATGTCAAGAAGTCCAAATACCCTGCAGAAGAGAGAAAGGTTACATAGAAAGAGAGGGAGAAAGACACTCTTTGGAGGATGAGAAACAATGAAAAGAAAGAGGGAGGTACAACCTGCCCCTTATGTCTTCCAGCCACAGCAGCCCAGGCTTCAGTCAATACCTCAATACCGCGTGGAATCGAGATGAGCTGTCCACACTAAATCCTGCCCAAATTGCAGAGTTGTAGGCAAATAAAAGATTGCTCTTGTTTTAAGCCAGTCAGTTTTGGGGTGTATTGCTACTCAGTAGACAGTTTAAAGAGGTAGAAAGGGGTGGGAGAGAGAGAGAATATGAGTTCTTACCTGTTCTTGCTGTTGTTGTTCAGTTGCTAACTCATGTCTAAATCTTTGCAACCCCTGGACTGCAGCATGCCAGACTATCTCCCAGAGTTTGCTTAGATTCATATTCATTGAATTGGTGATCCCATTCAACCATCTCATCCTCTGCGGCGCCCTTCTTCTTTTGCCTTCAATCTTTCCCAAGCATCAGAGTCTTTTCCAATAAGTTGGCTCTTTACATCAGGTGGCCAAAGTATTGGAGCTTCAGCTTCAGCACCAGTCCTTCCAAGGAGAATTCAGGGTTGATTTCCTTTAGGATTAACTGGTTTGATCTCCTTGTAGTCCAGGGGACTCTCAAGAGTCTTCTATTGCACCATAGTTTGAAAGCATCAATTCTACAGTGCTCAGCCTTCTTTATGGTCCAGCTTTCACATCTGTACATAACTACTGGACAAACCATAGCTTTGACTATATGGACCTTTGTGACCAAAGTGATGTCACTGCTTTTTAATATGCTGTCTAGGTTTGTCATAGCTTTCCTTCCAAGGAGCAAGTGTCTTTTAATTTCATGGCTGAAGTCAGTGTCTGCAGTGATTTTGGAGCCCAAGATAACAAAATTTGTCACTGCTTCCACTTTTCCCTCTTCTATTTGCCACCAAGTAATGGGACTGGATACCATGATCTTAGTTTTTTGAATGTTGAGTTTTAAGTTAGCGTTTTTCACTCTCCTCTTTCACCCTCATCAAGAGGTTCTCTAGTTCCTCTTCACTTTCTGCCATTAGAGTGATTTCATCTGTATATCTGAAGTTGTTGATATTTCTCCCAACAGTCTTGATTCCAGTTTGTGATTCATCCAGCTCAGCATTTCGCATGATGTACTCTGCATATAAGTTAAATAAGCAGGGTGACAATATAGTCTTGTCATACTCCTTTCCCAATTTTGAACCAATTTTGAATCTCTACCTTAGAGTTCCATTACCATAGTGAGCGGCTTTCTTCTTTTCATTGTTAAGATCTCCAATATCTCTGCTAGTTTATCTGCAGCTTTATAGTCTGCAGACTTGATCTAGGAGGTTCAGGTGTCCTGGACTCTTGTTTCTCCCCCGTCCACACCAAGAGCTCTGACATCCATTGTGGATTGATAACTGTTTTCTTAAGTCAGCCTAGGATTGGTTCCAACTCCACCTTTGATTTGTGGGAAGGAATTTTTTTCTGACATCACACCTTTGGGGGAAATGTGATTTCTTTGTATTCTTCATTTTCTAATGCAGGCCTGAATACAAAGTGGCTGTTCTCTCAATGCTAAATGAATGGCTAATGAGGTTTACTAGGAGAGCATCCTGTGCCTACACGTTTGTTAGTTGCTCAGTTGTGTCTGACTCTTTGCCATGCCATGGACATGGCCCACCAGTCTCCTCTGTCCATGGAATTCTCCAGGCAAGAATACTGGAGTGGGTTGATACACTCTTCTCTAGGGGATCTTCCTGACCCAGGGATCAAGCCCGAGTCTCCCGCATTGCAGGCAGATTCTTTATCATCTGAACCACCAGGGAAGCCTGGAAAGCATCCTAAATGAGGTCCAATTCCTGAGTTTCAGTCCCCAAATTAAATCTCCAGTTTCTCTTTTTATACCAGGAGAAAGGTCTCATCTCACTCTCTCTCTCCATCTCAGGAAGGAGTTGGAGGTGGAGATGAGTAAGGAAGAGTTAAATGGCTCAGATACTGTCCCCTCTGTGCCTCCAAGACATTTCTTCCTTGTGGCAGGGGCCACAAGGAAGCAGGTGATGTGACGTGGGCAGGTGATTGATGAGGACAAAGACTTGAGAGGTCTGTCAGCATTCCTCAGCAGGGGCTGGGTGAGGAGGGCATATGTGTTTGCTGAATGTCCATGACTAACTGCAGGCTTTCTGTCTCAGTGACCCTCTTCTCTTCTAACACAGGACTGCCACCAAGAGCTCAGCCTGCTGGGAGAGTGTCTGCCATTATCTGCCTCCCTGTCTAGTGGATTAGATGTGTGTAGTGGTTCCCAGGGCAGGGACTACCCCCTTCCTCTGAATTGCCCCTCCTCTAGATCCTCCATGAGGTCCCTGTCGATTCTTCTCTGTGCCCTGCCTTAGAGCCCATTTCTCCAAGCCCCATGGGGATGGAGCTTCTTTCCTGTGCCCCTAAACTCAGCTCTAGTCACCATGGAATCTAAGCAGGGACTCAGAAGAGACTAGTCCAACCTTCTCATATTCAAGATAAGGAAACAAAGTCCCAGCTCAGGGAAGTCACTTGTCCAAAGTTTCCAACTGGTTCATGGAAGAGCTGAGGCCAAAAGCCAAATTTCTAAACTCCCAAGTTGGTGCTCTCGGCCTCCAGTTCTGCCCTCTCTGAGTTCCCTTTTCTTTTTAAAACATGTGCAATTGAGGGTCTCATGACACCGAGCTGTTTTATTTTTTAAATACATATATAATGATTTACTTGACTGCACCAGGTCTTAGTTGTGGCATGTGGGATCTTCATTGCTGGCATGTGAACTCTTAGTTGCAGCGTGTGGGATCTAGTTCCTTGACCCAGGATGGAACTGAGGCCCCCTGCACTGGGGGTGTGAAGTCTTAGCCATTGGACCACCAGGGAAGTCTCTCCCTTTTCTCTTTACCACTCTCTCTTCTCTGCTTCTCTCCAGCCCATGGCCCAGGATAAGGGCACTTCCCCAGGGGAGGGTTGGCCAGCAGGCAGTCTTTCCTAATCAGTGAGGAACTCACAAACCCACTTCTGCACACTGA